>VXCM01007069.1:8967-38517 GCA_014773175.1 Lucifuga dentata
GAATATCTTAGTATTTGGTACGAATGTCAGAATATCTTAGTATTTGGTACGAATGTCTGAATATCTTAGTATTTGTTTCGAATGTCAGAATATCTTAGTATTTGGTACGAATGTTAGAATACCTTAGTATTTGGTAGGAATGTCAGAATATCTTAGTATTTGGTAGGAATGTCAGAATACCTTAGTATTTGGTACGAATGTTAGAATACTTTAGTATTTGGCAGGAATGTCAGAATATCTTAGTATTTGGTAGGAATGTCAGAATATCTTAGTATTTGGTACGAATGTCAGAATATCTTGGTATCTGGTACGAATGTCAGAATATCTTAGTATTTGGTACAAATGTCAGAATATCTTAGTATTTGGTACTAATGTCAGAATATCTTAGTATCTGGTACGAATGTCAGAATATCTTAGTATTTGGTACGAATGTCAGAATATCTTAGTATCTGGTACGAATGTCAGAATATCTTAGTATTTGGTACCTTTAGCTTTAATGACAGCATCATGGGCTCCACACATCTGTAAAAACCTGATGAGCCAAGTTATCCAGCATGACGTGACAATGTTCCAAAGAGCTTCTATGATGTCAGACTTTCTGACATTATAGAATCATTTTACATGGAAAACAACATGGATTTTACATGTGGTCTCAGACTTTTGGACCCCACTTGTATATTCGAGGTGATTTGATGTATGATTTTAATGGACACCATTAACACATAGCGAGACTGTCCCTCGCACCACAGATTCACTTGAAACTGATAGGATGCTGAAAGAATAAATCCAAGCAGAGCTGCTTTTTGTTAATTACACAGCTTTATTGTGTAAGTTTAGTACGGACTTCTCAGGAGTGAGCAGGTATCAGTTAACAAGGTTACAAGACAGGATGTACTCAAGGACGAGGGAGAAAGAAGAGGGGTCAAAGGAGTCCTAAGAGAATGGAACCAACCGGGGGGGCTTGGAGAAATTCAATGATGGATTCGGACAAGGCGTGATATTTACCTCCCTCCCCTGCGATCTGTGCTCTCAGAGGGCGCCCTCTGCTGGGCCCTAAAACGAACAACAGTTAGTGGAGTTACAGAAGCAGGAATGAAGAGTCAAGTCTCGTCCTCGCGGGAGTTTTCTCGTTCAAACACCCCTCACTCAACCATCTTTGTGGGGAAATTTTTGTTAAACTTCTAACAAGAAGACTAATAATACTGTAAGAGTGTGGAGAATGATCTAAAAGAGGAGAAAGGGAAGTGAGAACACAGATAACCCCAAAGGAAAAAAAGGAAGAAGCCGAGGAAGACCACAGCCCAGTGGATCGCTGCAGGTTGTAACCCGTCTGACCCCCGCCACCTCAGCCTCTAGGAGGACGCAGCAGCGTTGGGCTTGTCATCACGGGTAACGGGGATGTTGCGGTCGCTACGGCCAGATTCGCTTCCCCTGGCGACTTTTGGGCCAGTCAGAGTCAGCAGACCATCAGTGGACAAGGAGCAACTGATTGCTGATTGATCAACACTGGAGGGGAGGCGGTAGCGGCGATGAAACTCACGAGAGATGTATCCGTGATCATCCTGAAAAACAGCAGGGTTAACGCCATGTCAACAGGGTCCATCCAAGCAAAAATTTAAAGAAGCATACCGGCGATAGTGCATGTTTGAGCCCAATATATACAATCCGTTTACACATTATGTTACTGGGTAAATTTCAGAATTGTTTTTCCTACCTTCCAGTACTTACGTACTGGAAGGTAGGAAATAGCGTATAGGAAGCGTACTGGAATGAATACAGTAAGTATTCATTCCAGTACGCTATTAAAATCATGCAGACTTTGAAACGTGTTTGAGAGACAACATGTCTGTTGGGTTTTTTTTGTCCAAGTAACTTTAACTGATCCAACATGGAGCTGCATCAATGTATGTCTCCGCCAGGAAATATAATTCCAGGAGAAGATGACCTTTTTCCAAGAAATTACAATCATGCATGAATGCTAGCAGGTGAAACATTGAATTTTAAGGTGTTTGTATCACCTGAATATTTGATTTTGAAAGATTAAGGGATTTGAAAAAACAACAGGAAAACTAAAATATAGTTTTGTGTATTGGAAATTGGTTGTAGTAATGTATGTGGGTTGTATATATTGGGCTCAAACATGCACGATCACCAGTATGGTGATTGTTATTTATAACTAATGCTTTATCGTATTCTGTTATGATCGACTCGTGTCACGTCACTTCTAAAACAGGAACAAAATCTCCATATAAATTTATGTAAAACTCCAGAAATGCTTTTGTAAAATTTGCTGTTTACTGTTAGACAACATCAGGCATTGTAATTTAACAGCTTCTGCAGCAAAATTCACAACCAGTTTTCAGTGGTTAGTGACTTGTGGCTTTTTGACTTGTCAACTTGCTAACGACTAACACCGCTAGTTAACGTAGCTGACTAGTCATGGCCGATATAATTTTAGCAGAATCACTCAAATTTCAACAGTTAATTTAGTAAAACACCGTAATTATGGAAATATCTTTCTTCAGCTTTGTAGTGATACAGTTTGCTCATAAGTAATGATGTAAAACTCCACCTAATTATTATAGTGGAATTAAAAATGCTGCACAGAAAATTTAAAATCATTTAAATAATTTAAAATCATTGGCTTTTCTGTCAGCCTTTCTGTTCTGCGTTAACCCTTAAACTGCTGAAACGCTGAAATGCAACAACAAACTCCAGCTGTGCTGCCAAGTGTTCAAACCCACAGAATTTTATACTCCATTCTGACTCAAAAAGCCAATGTTTCTAAGAATACTAAATATGTGAGGTGGAATTTCCCAAAACATGCATAAAATTATGTTTGAGACAGCTTGAATATTTATATTTGATGGGATGGTACTGCCATAAAGAAACATGTAATCTTGAGTTTGGATATTTCACCTTAGGTTTAAGCCGGTTTTGGTATTGAGATCATGATGGGAAATTGCTCCTCAGGAGATGCTGCATATGTTGAATCCTTTCTTGAATAAACACGCTTCTATGCTAACGTTTGAAGGATTGAGGCCTTGGCTACCTGTCTTTCTCCGTGCTTGCCCTGGATCTCCACGTAGTCGTCGATGACCTTCACGCTGAGCTCGTCGGGAGAGAAATGCTTGACGTCCAGGTAGATCGTGAACTTATCCCTGTCAGACCTCACCTGATGGACACACAGAAGCACAAGTTAATGTTTGGACTTTAGAGCACCGTAGATGTTCTATTAAGAAGAACTAGAATAAACCAGAAAAAAGAGCTTCCCTTCTGATGTAGCTTGATTTGTCCCTGCTTTTGTGTGAACTTTGCATTAGGATCTACAAAAAGTGTCATTAAGTCTTAATCATGCAACCTGATATCCAGATAAGCCATTTGACAATACACACTTGATGAACTGAATCCTGTTAAGCCCATTTTAAGGTAAGGAGAGAATAATATTAAAAAAAAAAAAAANAAAAAAAAAAAAAAAGCATGACATAATACATGTAAGAAACAGTTAAGCTACGCCAGTCTTTGTCTAAACATGCATAGGAACTGCAGCCTTATCAAAAAGGAGGTTGGATGTGGTGTCGTTACCTCAGAGATGCCAGAGTTGGATGAATCCAGGAAGTTGCGGAACAGTGACTGTAATAGGGGCTGATGGTGGAGGCCGCGTAGGGGAAGAGGTCGTAGTCGAACATGCCCTCACCAAAAAACTGGTCGAAGAGTCTGGCAGGGTACATCGAGCCCAAGCCGCGTCTGAACCAGGGGCGCTGGATGCTAATATCCATAGTGTCTGGGTTGGCTTGGCTCAGGTTTCTCAGCTCAGAGTCCAGGAGGTGAGGAAGAGGAGGAGAGGAGCTGGAGCAGGATGGAGAGGAAGAGGAGTAAGCGATGAGTGAGTTTGGCTTGCAGAGCTCTGCTGCTGCCGCCTCTTTATATACCTGAGAGCGAGAAAGAGAGGCTTTAGCCACGATCCCTCTGGAATGACATTATCTCATGGTGGGTTGGGCCCTGTCAGCAGAATCGGGGTTGANCCCTGGTGGCGAACGCGTGGCACAGCCCACACACCAGACCCAGAGGGCCTGCCAAAGCGAGCTCTGGCTGAGGCAGAGGAAGGGAGGAAGAGGCAGTAAGGTCATGAAATAAACTAGAAACACAGTTGGGTGTTACCTGTGTGAGAGGGCCAGATTCCATTTCTGCATAATACAAACACACACACACACCTATTCAGCGCGAGCGACATAATGCTGCTGTATTGTTCCGCCTGTGCAGCTGGATGAAGGGCAGATTTAGAGACAATGCTGTCCAGGCAACACTGAGAGCCACCAGAGCAACAACAACTCCATCACAGAAAGAGGAGGAGAGATGGTTTGGAAAGAAAAAAACGAGTGAGATGGAGAGAGAGGAGAAATAGTTTGAGGTACACCAGAGAAAAATCTGCAGATCATTGTTACAAAAAGGTCAAGGTCCTGTTCTCGTTTGTCTTTCACTGTCGTTAAAGTTGGACTATGGGCCGAGTAACAATAGATCTGTGCCGCCATGTTGTCTTTAACAAGAAACTTTCAACTTTAGCTCATAACTTTTCAATCACAGAGCGATTATTATTATTTTTTTTTTTTTTAACTTCTACTACTTTTTTCCATTTACCAACAAATTTCATCCGGTCTTCACCAAATGTGGTGAATTTTTACTTTCCTGTCACTGGTTGCCAAATTCTTGGAGGGTCCTTGCCGCACTGAGCTTGTGGTGTGGAGTGTTTCCCAGTCCCTAATTCTTACTCAGAAACCCACTCACTTTAGATGTGTAGTAAATGATCATGCCTCGTGTGACCCCCACCCCACTCAGGATCCAAGACAGTGCAGCTGAAACTTTGAGGGCATTTGGTTGGTGGCAGTACAGCGACATGGTCTGAAAGGACCATAGCAGTAACTTTGCATGTGCCCAATAAAAACTACATGCATACATGCTACGTTACTACCAACCATTTTCCTAACCTTATTTTAGTTTTCCTGTTATTTTTTACCAAATCCCCTAAGCTTTCAAAATCAAATGTTGGTGATGCGCCCACCTTGAAATTCCATTTCTCGCCTGCTAACAGTAGAATGATGGTCTGTGAAAGCCGTCTTCTCCTGGGACTATATTCCCTGGCAAAGACACATTGAGTAACTTTGACCAAAAAAAGAAAGAAAAATTCAGACGTTTTGTTTGCTTCGTTCTCCCTAGGGAGGTCTTCCAGGCATGCTGACTTGGGAATGTCTTGGAGTCCCCCAGGAGGGGTTAGAGGGCCAGGCTGGGGACAGGGCCGGGCTGCTTTGTCTGCTGCCACCGCGATCCGGAGCCGGATAAGTGGACAATAATGGATGGAAGGAAGGACGGATGTTTGCTGTGATGGATTATTTATCTCAAGCGAGTTACAAGTTGATTTTTATGTTGTACTGGAATGACCTGAAACCAATGGCAGCCTGGAAGGTAGGAAAAACAATTCTAAAATTGAAAAATGCTCCAGTGTTTTTGCAGGTCCAGATGTTGACTAAAAGCTTCACTTATTAAAATCTTTTGTAAGAGTTATGTATGTATTCCTATTACACCAAAGTGTAGGGTCTCGATGTGCAACACTTCAAAACCTAACAGAAGTTTCTGATATACGGCGGATGGACACAAAAACATGAACATGTAGCATTAAGCTAATTTAACAGCCCTGCAGTCAATCAATCGTTTAAATTTTTTTTCCAGAGAGAGATATGTGGTTTAATCTCCATTCATTTTTGACGCTGTAGTTTGTCGTCGGGTTTCCACCGTAGTATGAGCGTACCGTAGAGGTTTCTGGACAGGGATGGGGGTCAGTTCCCATGGCTTCCCGCCAGCTGCATTAGCCTAATCCCACAAGGCTTTGGCTGGCCAGCACAGAGGCTTAGTGGCCCCATACACCCACAGGCCAAGAGCAACAGGGCCGGTCAGCCAGGACCGGGGTGTTACGGGGCTGTTGGAGGAGGTTGTTGGGGTTCAAGGTGGGGTAAGCGCTGTAGACTGGACATAGAGGCAGTTTGGCTGGCGGCGGTTCAGCACGGTCAGCATTCTGGGTTTTTATCAATGGGATGGATAATGATCGTGTGCTCTTGGCGTTTCCGCAGACCTCTAAAAGCTGGTTTGGCCAACAAGCTCTGGTCCTGGCAGCATGTTCGTGTTCATTTACTGTTTGTGAAGTAAGAAAGAACAAAAAAAAATCAACAGGCACCCAGTGAGACCAGCTAACTAATGTCCATCAAAACTTAAAAAAAAATAAATAAATGTGTTCAGATGTGTTCAGAAAATAGAAAATGAATTAAAACCTACAGGCTCTCATTTTTCTGAAATACAAAGGCAAAAGTAATATGTAAAGCGTTTAAGAAATCAAATTCTTCCATGAGCTTTGTTGTGTTATAGAAACCGTAGGAAAATACAGACACTTTATTAACACTGGATGCAGAATTTATCCAAATTATTTGCAGATATTAAAATGAACACAGGCCTGTCATGTTTGGAATCCTCAGTTTGTAAAGAAGATGCTGGAGGAGCCATCAGTCTTTTTATTCTTTTTTTGTTTCAGCTTCTCCAGAAAGGGATTCGGAATGTTTTTCTTTTAAAGAGCAGAGAATAAGACTGAGAAATTCAGATCGATTTGGTCTAAACGATACATCAAGTTAGCATAATAAAGATTATATCAGCATGTGGCTAGAAAAGGTTCCAGACCTGTAGGTTAGTCATGAACATTAAAAAAAAAAAAATCACGTAAAAGTTTTAACATTTGTTCAGATTTTATTCAGAGTTAAATCTGAAACGATTCATCCTGTCACTGGATTTAAAAAAAAAAAAAAATCAAAGTATAAAATTCAGATGAGCCCTCCATCAGGAAGATTCTACCTACTATTTAGTCCGGATGTTAGACTATTTTGCAAAGTTTGCATTTTCATTTGGGGGAAAGCATTTTGACAAAGGTTTAAAATAGGAAAAATTTCAGAAAAAAAAAAATTATCATTAAATTTGAATCAGATGGACATTTCTGATAAAATAAATGATAATAGCTTAGGACTGGAGGAAGCTGGAAAAGTCCATAAATAAAAAAAATAAAACCCTCCTTATTGCTGTACATGATTAGATAATGTAAATGTATTTTTATTTTATTGCTGAGCAACAATAACGAAAACATTTGCCATACTCCTAATCAGCAACTAACATGAGGTTATGAGCCTATTTCATAACCTACCACCAGATGGCAGTCTAACACAAGTAGCAGAGTACCAAGCAACACTTAATTTATCCAAATACCCTACATCTACAAAAACTGTGTATTTAAAAAATAAAAAAATAAAAAAAATAGCAGTAGTTTAAAAAACAAACCTACCGGTAATAGAAACGTGGCAGATTTATTCTTTCAGAATAATCACATAGAACTTGATCCAACTCATTAAACTTTTACATACAAAATTAAACACATACAATAGCTTGAAGCTAACAACATGGAGTCATTATAAAACGGCATGTGGTTGTAATGGATACTACTACCATCTGTATTTTGCAGAAAAGAGGCATTATAAGCTCATGTTTATTGGTAAGAGAGGACATGGGTCACGGGGTCACAGCATCTAATGACTCGTTAGAACTTGGGAATGTCTAGTTTCTCTGTTTGGTAGCTGGTTACTTGACAAATCTTGATTTACCAGACGTCCATCCTGACATTGTTACATTTTTGCACATTTTCTGTGGGCAGAAACTAAAAACCCCTTTGATAAGTGTTCATGCCGTGAGTTCCCCACGCTTCCTGCCAAAGAAACTACCAGCGATTTTGCACGTTTGAGGCCATAACCTCAATACATGTTACGTTGCTGACAACCATTTCGCAAAACCTACTATCAGAATTGTTTTTCCTACCTTCCAGACTGCCTTTGGTTTCAGTTCATTCCACTTTAAAAATTAACTTGCAGAGACCTGAAACATGCTTTAGATGAGCAATAATCACAGCAAACAAAACTTCTATGGATTTTTTTGTCAACATAACCTTAACTGCTCCAACACGGAGCTACATGGAAGAAAATGTATGCTTCCGCCAGGGAATATAGTCCCAGGAGAAGACGGTTTTTACCGAGAAATTAAAAATAAACGTGCCTTCTATGGCAGGCAAAGCATTAAATTTTAAGATTGTTGTATCAGATGAACATTTGATTTTGAAAGATTAGGGGATTTGTCAAAAAGATATGAAACTTAAAATACGGTTTCATGTTTTGGAAAAGGGTTGTCAGTCATGTAATGTGTGCGCAGGTAGTATTTATTGGGCTCAAGCATGCAAAATCACCGGTATGGTCCTTTAAGCGATTTTCGATAACGGTCATTACTAGATTACAGAAAACAAGTAAACACATGCAGTTGTTAACACACACAGAGAGAGAGAGAGAGAGAGAGAGAGAGAGAGAGAGAGATGATTTCCTCCTCCTACATTTACTGTGTTACATCGAGTTGAACAACAGAAGAAACACGATGTGCTGCAGACAACTTCTAATATTTCATCTCACGGAAACACGACTTTTCACGTTGTCGCCATATTGTTGCGAAATACTGACGTTAACCAGACGCTTCATTTAGCTAAATACGCTAAATACTAACTTCTTAAATGTCACATTAACTCACCAGGAAGCAGCTGAGTTATTAAATTATTCGTTTAATGAGACTAAAACGCTGCTAATCATAACTTAAGCTTATACCGAGACAGAAAAGAGAGAAAACCGCGGGGATGATGAGAGACTCCGCTTCTCCGGTTGTGGAGCGGCCTGGGCTGGAGGATGTGGCCGAGGAGGAGGACGCGTTTCCCGGCGAGGAGAGCTCCAAGAGCGCGCTGGATACCGAGAGCTGTGAGGTGTGTGTGTATGTGTGTGTGTGTTTGATGTGNGTGTGTGTGTGTGTGTGTGTGTGTGTGTGTGTGTGTGTGTGTGTGTGTCCGTGCTCGTGGTAGTAACCGGTTGGTTTTAAATGGTTTATTTTTTTTGTCATGACAGCTGCTAACCGTCGCTGTTTATTTCTCTGTTTGCTGCAAAACGTTAATACACACATTTATCCCAGCAAATAAAGTTGAAAGGGAACTCTTTTTTTTTTTTTTTTTTANTTTTTTTTTTTTTTTTTTAATTTCCTTTAGAAACCAGGCGAGAAGAAGAAGATGGAGGAGGAAAAGAAGGGGAAGCTGTCGGTGTCTAACGTGGAAGCAGATTACGCCCACCTGACGTTCAGGAAGCAGGTTTCCTACAGGTAAGCAGAGCATAAACTCCACAATAAAAAGAAGAATGTGGTGCAGGACCTGTTCCCACCTCCATGTCTACCAACCAGTCAAACCTGAATGTACTTTGTACTCCTGAGTACGCTGCTAATGTATGGTGGTGTGTCTGGGTCATATTTAGATTTCTGAGCATACCTGGCAACATTCAGCTTTGAAGATAAGGGAGTTTTGCTGGGACCCGACTTCCCACCCTACCCACCCAACCTTATTCTCTGATTGAAAGCTTTGCTAGCATGATGGTATCATGTTGGTTTATTGCTCCCACTAAACTGTTTCAGTCAACTTTGGTTCTGCTTGGCTTCAGGCGTCCCGCTTGTAATACCTCCACGCCTCACACCAGGGGGAAACAACTTGATTGGGCCAACTAAGATTCTGTATAACTGTCAAAATACCGGAGATTTATGGGAGAAATTCCCAAACAGGAGCACAGTGGGAGAGGGGGTGAAAATACGGGAGAAACCCGGGAAAAACAGGAGATTTGACAGCTTGTTGAAACCTTTGCCAAGGTTCAGAGTCACAGATGACACCTGATGTTCGCACCTTGCACATAATAAGTTCTCATCTGGATTCTATTTGTGTCGGGGTCAGATATCAGCGAGTTCATGGAAGGTTTTATTTGGAGTAGATGTCTGAAGTTCTATCAAAACCCAGATGTATATAAGCAGCATCAGACTGGAGGTGGTGCTGTTGTCCTGAATATCAGCAGGGCTGTGATTGGGTGGTAGGAAGATAATCATAGCTGTGCTGATATTCAGTCCAGCAGCACGACCTCCAGTCTGATGCTGCTTTGATACAACAGTTCTACAAGCTCCATTTATTAGTTAACAGTAATAAGCAACAACAGATTATGATTTAATTATTTATTTGGCTCCACCAACACAAATAGTTCAACAGCTGGACTGTTGCTAAGCAACATATAAACATGTTCCTGCACGCTAGCTTGCTAGTTACTTTGCGTACACATTACCACAGGTCAGCTACTTTGTATGATCATATCTTCATGGTTCCAGTGAAATAAGAGTCTGTCTCCAGTCTCTTAGATGGCGTGTGTGATAGTCCTGCATGCTTTACAAATCAGACCAAGCTTCAGGCTGAATTTCGCAACACTGGCTCGGCCCGGGCCGGGCTCAGGCTTTCTGTTTTGTTTTGTTTTTTTCCCTCCTCTCTCCACTCACATCATAACACGCCTCCTGATGCTGCCTCACATGTTGATGCTCAGAAACTGCAGCCATCGCTGTTTTCTGAACGCTGCAGCAACAGCTGACAGATGCTACTTTTACTTTGAAAAGAGCCGAACTTTCGGTTCTTTTCTTTTCACGAAAAAAAAAAAGACTGCGGGCCGAGAATTTCATTAAGTCTAGGGCTTCAGTTTGGACANTTTTCACGAAAAAAAAAAAGACTGCGGGCCGAGAATTTCATTAAGTCTAGGGCTTCAGTTTGGACAGAATTGTAGGGCCGGGCTAAAACTGAGGCCATGCAGGACTCTGATGTTGATTGTGATGAGTTCACAGCCTGATCAGACAGAACGCTGCTCCATTGTTTCCTGTTCTCTATGGATGGTCTCCAGTTAATGTAATTAACAGTTATTAGAACACCTTTAAAGAAGCGGAGTAATACATAGCTAAAAGTCCCAGTGCTGTTATATGCCATATCAGCACTCCTGGAATGCTTGTCCAATCAGAATTCTTGGTTGGAACTAACTGTTGTATAATGAAGAATAACTTGCTAGCTAGACGTATAAATTAGACAGCTTTGGAATGTTGGAAGGTTTATTTTTTGATGGAGCTCGGCTAGCAGTTTCCCCCTGCCTCCTCCAGTCTTTGCACTAAGCTAGGCTAAATACATCCTGGACGTTTATCTGTTCTGGATACAAGAAATTAAATTTATTTCTATAGATAGTCTATACCAGGGAGTGGACCTTGTTGCTATAGTCGCTACACCAGAATTTATCCAAAAAAAACCTCGCAGACAACATGTCTTCTGAATGATGAATCCAGGATTATGCAGTCCTTTATTGACCCATTTCTTTGGCATTTGGACTTCTCCTTGCGGGAAAAGCACAGGTATAATTAACAACAATAATGATGGCTGCGTTCCATTTAGATGTATCAGGAAGCCGTGGCAGCATCACATGACCAAAATGGAACAATGGACCAATAACCGATATTAAAGGACCATACCAACCGTTTTGCATGTTTGAGCCTAATATATTAAATTTTCATACACGTAACATTGCTGACAATCATTTCCCAAAGCATACTACTGGAATGGTGAATTAAAAATGTTTTTCCTACCTTCCAGACCTCCATTGGTTTCAGGTCATTCTGGTATTAAAATCAAGTTGTTGATGCTTGAAACGTTCTTGGGATAGGTAATCCATCATCACCAACAAGACGTGTATTCAGGTTTTTTTTAGAAGTTATGTAATTTTAGTGTTTAAGCTCAATAAAAAGCGTGGAGTGAATGTATGCCTCCACCGGGGAATATAGTCCCAAAAGAAGACCTGCGTTTATGGAAAAATTTAAAGGACCGTGACTTCATAAGGCTGTGTAACTATTAGCAGGAGAAACATGGATTTTTAAGGTGGGTGTATCACTTGAATATTTGATTTTGAAAGATTAAGAGATTTTGCAAAATATCAGGAAAGCTGAAATACGGTTTTATCCTTTGGGAAATGATTGTCAGTAACGTAACGTGTATGAAAATTGAATATATCAGGCTCCAACATGCAAAATGGGTGTTATGGTCCTTTAATGTTATGATTACACTTGCTTTTCCTGCAATGACAACTCCAGTGTCTGAGATCATATGAATGCTCTCATATCCCATGTAGCCAAAAAAAAGCCTATGTATAAAAAATGACAAAACCCTCCCACACTCATAGAGTAGAATATAAATCTTATATCAGTATTAATTTTTCTATTTAGTGAAATGTAGTCAAAAATCTGGATGACAAAGGTTTAAACTGATTTTTTTGGTGAGATCAGCAGTTTGGCTGAGTTGTTGCATTAGTAATGAACCAAACTGTTAACGGCTCACAGATGGACGACACATTTCCAAGCAGCAATGCCATGGACCTGAATACATTCACATGCCAAAATAATGACTCAACCCTGCAGCAGCCAGGCTGGAAAAAAAAAAAGGCAAATAAAATGTTGTCATGCACCTTTAATCAGTGAAATTATAAACCGAAGCCCGGCTAATCAGAGCAGCAGAGAAAGTCTGCAGCGTTTCATTCTAATCAACAAGGACAGCAGCCGATTCCCCTGATGAGCTTCTTCCTCTGTACTAATCAGTAAAAAAAAAAATCACGTCACCGTCACCGTCTTGAGCGTGAGCGTTCCACGTCGCCGCGGGAAACGCTGACAGGCCACACAGCGAGAAAGCTGATTTCAACAACTATTCCCGCTGTGTTTTTTTTCCCCCTGCCGCTCACATGTTACAGCCCCGCTCTAATGTCAACATCGCTGTCGTCGTTCTCGCTGTCCCTGCAAATGAAAAACCCATCCGTGTCTGTTGCCGTAGAAACCGTAGGTGCATGATGCTCTCTAATCTGATTGTCCTCCCCCTCCCTGCACAAACAGGCTTCTCCCTCAGTGAACAGCTGCTGTCTCAGTCTTTTCAGGCTAACGTGCTACGGGAAGTCCGACCTTGTTACCTGCTCATTTTCCATCCTTTCTGTTGGTCTTAGACACACACACACACACACACACACACACACACTCACACACAGATTGCGTGCTATAAAATGAACTGGTTGACATCTACAACCAGACACGCAACAAGATAATTTAGCCGATTTTGAACCAGATTCCTGCCTTCTGACAGTCGGTTATCAAAATCACAAGTTTTGGTGGTTCTAAATGAAAACATATGCGATTTAGCATGTTTAAGCTAATAAATACACATACATGTTACTGGCAACCCAAAACATACTGCTAGAGCGGTACATTTTAGCATTGTTATTCCTGTCTTCCAACTGCCATGGCTTTCAGTTCATTCCAGTCACGCTACAAAAATCAATTTGTGGAGACTTGAAACGCACTTGAGGTAAATAATCCATTGAAGATGATGGATTTCTCCTCCAGGAAATATAGTCCCAGAAGAAGACCGTTTTTCCCGAGAAATTAAAAACAACCGTCACTTCTACCTTCAGGCGTAAGTAATAGCAGGTAAAACATTGAATTTTAAGGTACCTGAACATTTGGATTTTTGAAAGATTAAAGGACCATACCAACCATTTTGCACGTTTGAGCCTAATATATTCAATTTTCATACATGTTATGTTACTGACAATCATTTCCCAAAGAATAAAACCGTATTTCAGCTTTCCTGATATTTTGCTAAATCTCTTAATCTTTCAAAATCAAATATTCAAGTGATACACCCACCTTAAAAATCCATGTTTCTCCTGCTAATAGTTACACAGCCTTATGAAGTCACGGTCCTTTAAATTTTTCCATAAACGCAGGTCTTCTTTTGGGACTATATTCCCCGGTGGAGGCATACATCCACTCCACGCTTTTTATTGCGCATAAACCCTAAAATTACGTAACTTCTAAAAAAACTTAAATACATGTCTTGTTGGTGACGATGGATTACCTATCCCAAGAACGTTTCAAGTATCAACAAGCACGAGGCCTCANGTCTTGTTGGTGACGATGGATTACCTATCCCAAGAACGTTTCAAGTATCAACAAGCACGAGGCCTCAGATCGCGCAACGTGCACGGGAAAGACTGACAGCCAATTGGGAGTGAAGCTGAGTGGAAAACAATAAGTCAGAAATGCAACAACCACAGCGCCATCTGCAAAGAAAACAGGGTCGACTTGGAATGGAAGTCCACGGAAGAGAAATATGCATAGATATTATCTTATTCTCATTTGTGACTTCTGCTTTATTTTTCTGGATTTTATTTTTTTAATAGTTACAGTTGTGTAGTCCTTTTTTTATGATATCTATCTATCTATCTATCTATCTGTCTGTCTGTCTGTCTGTCTGTCTGTCTGTCTGTCTGTCTGTCTGTCTGTCTATCTAGCTATCTATCCATCCATCCATCCATCCAGTAAGAGAAAGTTGGGACTTTGGTCCAAGAAGAGTTGTGAGAATTCCGGATGGATCAGGATATGAGATTTTATTCTTCTTTCTGTAACGTTACAACATCAGGTATTCGTTGACTTTTTTTTTTTTTTTNTTTTTTTTTTTTTTGGCCTGTTACGACATCATTTTTAATGTAAAAACTCAGATGTGTATCCTGTGATGGACGAACAACATGTGCAGTTTACCCCAGATCCACATATCGATCCAGATCTGGATCAATAAAACATATGCAGGGTCAAAGGTCACATTTATGACATCTCTGTACATTAATTTAGTCTAGAAACATGCAGCAGCAGACCGTGTTAGCGTGTAGCTACCGTGAATGCTCATTTAGCAGAATAAAAGGGTTTTTAAAACATACTTTCTGTTATCGATGCAGATATCCAGAAGAAGATGATGTCACAGTGTCACCATAAAATTAATTTATATGATAAATCTTTTTTTTTTTTTTTTTTTTNTTTTTTTTTTTTTTTTTTTATACATTTAATATCAAAGGAAAGACGGCAAAAGTTTGCATTGGTAGGTTGTATTTGCATATTTGGGCTCACTGATGCTTGCCGGATGTCTTCTCAAAAATATATACAGGAAGTGAAACACTGCTTGTGTCGTTGTGTGTGTGTGTGTGTGTGTGTGTGTGTGTGTGTGTGTGTTGTCAGGTGTGACGTTTCAGAAAAGGACAGCTTTTTTATCGTGGAAGTGTTAGAGATCCTGTCACAAAATATCCCCCAAAGCTTTTTATGTCACTCCTAGCGTGATGGATAATCGCAATACAATTTAGTAGAATTGGTAATCTTGATTGAATTTTGTGTGTGTGTGTGTGTGTGGGACAGGCTGGCACCGATAATTCTCCTGACTCACGAGATTAATTATGTAAGGCTCAGCTGTATCTGTGTTACTGCATTATGTGTGTGTATGACTGTGTGTGTGTGTGTGTGTGTGTGAGATCATCTGCCTTGTCCTTTGCTAACGTATTCATTATGATTTGCGATATTTGCTCATAAATCTCACATGGCTGCCTCTGAAACCTGACAGGAACATGCCGTCTCATGCTGGATTCACGTGTTTTTTGGAAAACTGGATGTCCTTTTTCGGAAAACGCCGCCGCCGAAGGAACGTGCGTCAAAAGTTCAAATTTTCCAACTTCTTCCCACTTGCCACTAAAACGACAAATGGACTTTGATCTATTCTTGGATGAAAGATGGATAGTTGCGAGGCTCGTTCTCATCGGATGCGCCTTACAACTTTATGAGGAATTAAATGAAGCAGCTGATCAAACTGAGTTGTTGACAGTCTGAATCTCTTCATCATCCATCTTCCGTTCTTGAATTAGCGATGGGATTCTCCCAGGAAAACGGGATGAACCCACGTCCATCTCGGTCCTGCCTTTGTCGGTTTTTCAAATAAATAATTTCCTGTTTTTATAGAACACGTTGCAGAAATGCTAAAACACTATTGCATCCTCCAATAGCGAATTACAGGCAGTCCCCGGGTTACGAACAAGTTCTGTACCCACGGCTGTTTGTAAGTCGGATTTGTACGTAAGTCGGAACAGTTACGTAAGGTGCGTATCTAGCGNCCCACGGCTGTTTGTAAGTCGGATTTGTACGTAAGTCGGAACAGTTACGTAAGGTGCGTATCTAGCGTACGTATTTTACTTAGGTGCGTATCTAGTGTATATATTTTACCTTTCTATGCATAAGAAACATTTCCAGATATCCTAAAATATATATATATGTATAGATTCTAAAACATTGTAAACATAATAATACAGTAAATTACTGTAATAGCTAATAATAATAATAATAGCTAATAGTAATAATGTACTACTCTGCACTGCTGATGACGCGCAAGGGTTTGACGTGCGTCGTAAAGTAGCGCACCGTTCATTATTATGAATCATACGTAACTCGAATTTTTAATTTAATAGGCTTTATGGCGGTCGGTTCGTAACTACAGGTTGTTCGTAAGTCGGGGATTGCCTGTATATCCTGCAAAGTTACCATGGCAACGTTTCCACATGTAACATCTGCCATCTACTGCTGGAGTTGACAGTGATTTATTTGTGATGTTTTTCTGTTAACTTGAGTCCAGCATCATATGTTGCGACTGATAGGAACAGTCTGAAATAAAATATGCTAGTTTATCATCGTCATCATCACCCTTAGGATTAAGGTTCAGATAGGTATCTACCTCATCTCTCTGAGTCCAATACAGAGACAATGTCAGGAGATTCCCCCCCCAACACACACACACACACACACACACACACACACACACACTTTATTTATTTGGATTTTGAACAATAAGAATTTACAATAATATAAATTTTGCAGTTAAAATATTGCCATACATGTCTGCTAGCTAATTTCATACAGAGTGCTACAATACATCTGCTAGCTAATTTCATACAGAGTGCTACAGTACATCTGCTAGCTAAACACATACAGAGTGCTACAGTACGTCTGCTAGCTAAACACATACAGAGTGCTACAGTACGTCTGCTAGCTAAACACATACAGAGTGCTACAGTACGTCTGCTAGCTAATTTCATACAGAGTGCTACAGTACGTCTGCTAGCTAAACACATACAGAGTGCTACAGTACGTCTGCTAGCTAATTTCATACAGAGTGCTACAGTACATCTGCTAGCTAAACTCATACAGAGTGCTACAGTACATCTGCTAGCTAAACTCATACAGAGTGCTACAGCACATCTGCAAGCTAAACTCATACAGAGTGCTACAGTACATCTGCTAGCTAAACTCAGAGTGCTACAGTACATCTGCTAGCTAAACTCATACAGAGTGCTACAGTACATCTGCTACCTAAACTCAGAGTGCTACAGTACATCTGCTAGCTAAACTCATAGAATGCTACAGTACGTCTGCTATCTAAATTCATACAGAGTGCTACAGTACATCTGCTAGCTAAATTCATACAGAGTGCTACAGTACATCTGCTAGCTAATTTCATAGAGAGTGCTACAATACATCTGCTAGCTAAACTCATACAGAGTGCTACAGTACGTTTGCTAGCTAAACTGATACAGTATGGAATAAACACGAATGTGATGTTATTTAGTTTGTTTTTTTTTTTTTACTTAGCACCCTCCTATGCAGGGCATTACAGTATATGAGAAGTTTTATTTTAATATGAACATAAAATAGTATATTTTCCCGCAACAAATAACTATTACACAAACTAGCCTAATTCAGTCTATGTTAAAGTGTCAGTAACCTTAGGTCACGTTGGTGTTATATATGTGTATTTTACAGATCCAGGACCCCTATCAGGTCATACTGAAGAAGAGTCAGAGAGAAGAGTGGAGGTTGAGGAAGAGGTGAAAGATCCCACAAATCAAAACGAGGAAAAAAAAGAATATATCCAGCAGCAGACAGTGAGAAAGCAAAGGAAGAGAGTATTTTACTCTGTATGGTTTTGATTACATAACAAGTACAAACCTGAAAAGGTGTAATAGTAAAGTGTTTAAAGCTTTGAATACGTTGATTGGGTTCTGGAGGAGTAGTTGTACACAGTTGGCTTCGGGCGGTGGGGCCCAAAGATTTCTTTTGACGGGGCCCAAAACTGCTGATAGCACCCAGCACAGCACAAACGCTACTGCTCCCACTGAGCTGAAACGAAATGGCTGCTTGTCGGCGCCATGGCTACCAGCAGTCAGATAGGTAGGTCAATCAATAGCGCTGATCACAGTGGAGAACATACAGACTCAAATGGACAGAGATGGACTAATCCACATCCTGTCTTCCATGCTATCTTTGTGAGACGTACTGTAATATTTTAACCAACGAAGATTTATCAATCAGCGATCCAGATAGAATTGATTTGGTGATATTAAGAGTTTCACCGAGGAATCATCGAGGCTCCTTGATGAGTTTTCCTGCAGCTCCGTCAGAAATACAGCCAAACTCTTGAGTCAGACTTTCATCCCACTTGCTCCGCAACCACACCGGAACAAAATCGCCTCATCTCGCGCTCGCGTTTTTTTTGGCGGCGTGGCGTCTCGGTGGCATGGTGGCTCAGCTGAGTGTTTCCACAGATGGAGCCGCCGCTGTTCAGCAGCCAGATGGCACGCGCCGGTGATTCAGTCGGCAGTCGGGCCCCTTTTGTCTCTTTCACACTTTGCAGTGAACATTTGGTCCGCGAAGCTCTTTGTCCGAGTCACGTTACCGAGACGTGATGCAACTGAAATCTGGGACTATTGAGAAAAGTTTGGCGCATTCAAGGAAACTCTGACATTATTGCCAGCAAACAGTGGAACTCATTTAAACCTTGTATTAAAATGCAATTTGTGTCTAAATACACAAATTGCATTTATCTAGCACGTTACGTTACTGACAACCAACTTGCAAAACACAAAACCGTAGTTTAGTTTTTATAAATCCCTGAATCTTTCAGAATCAAAGGTTTCAATTTAATGTTTCACCTCATAACACTTGTGCACAATTGCTGAAGGCTTGACTGTAATTTCTCAGTAAAAGCCGTCTTCTCCTGGGACTATTTTCCCTGGTGGAGAAATACATTTTCATTCATATAGCTCTGCGTTGGACCGGTTAAATTAACTACCACATATACTGCAGTATAAGCAGATCTGACCCCCATGATTTTGACCTGCAAATTTAGATTTTTAAAGAAACCCGTGATTTTGTTCCATCAATTTATTTGTTTAGCAAATTACCTGTTTTTCTGGGTATTGTCATAGTATTCCTGTGATTTCCTGAAAATAAAATCCATGGACCAGTAAACATGATATTTATTTCAGCAGCTGATTACCATAACTGACCAATCACAGCAGAGCTTACTGGCCACCGCAAAATGTGCTGGATAAGATGTTTAGTCAGGAAATGTCTCATTCTAAGGTATGATTTCAACTGTTTTCCATGGGTAGTATTTCCACCCCTGGAAATTTCCTTCTCTGGGATCAGATTTGAATTTCTCGTGTAGACCTGCTTTGTGACTTTTGGTAATAAAAACTTGGTTTATCCTCAAGTGTATACGGTAACTTTGACAATAAAATTTAATAGATGTCGTGTTATTCAAGCAGATTTTTTATTAGCGTACTGGAATAAATTGAAACCAACGGCATTGTGGAAGGTAGGAAAAACAACTGTAATATTGATCGCTCCAGAAATATGTTTTGTGAAATGATTGGCAGTAGCATACATACATGGGTTGTATTTTCATGAGTTGTAACATGCAAAATCACCTGTATACTCCTTTAAAAGTTATATACAGTCATTTTCAACCCACGTACTAAATAGTTACAATAAGTGGGAATGCATGTTTAAATGAAAAGTGTGTAGAGCCTGCCGCTGTGGTGCGATCGACACTTTCACCGCGAATCCAGATACCAAATTCTCGCCAAACCTCTCGTCTTTTTATTCTCACATTTCAAAAAAAAAGTGTCAAAATATCACACTCGAGTGTGAGAGTCTGAAGAATCTAACACAGAGAAATCAGCCGCACTGTTTCTCTGCTGCAGCCCACCTGACCATCCAGTGTGACTTTAAAGGAGCATTCCGGTGGTTTTTGCATGCTAGAGCCCGATAAATACAACCCGCATACATGTTAGGTAACTAATAGCCATTTTCCAAAACCTACAACTGGAGCGGTAAATATTAGAATTGTTTCTCCTACCTTCCAGACTGCCATGGTTTCAGTTCATTCCAGTATGACATAAAAATTAACTTGTAGAGACTTGAAACGTGGTTGAGGTAAATAACCCATCACAGCGAACACGATGTCTATTAAATTTTTTTGTCGAAGTAACTTTATTTAGCCGATCCAACCTGAAGCTGCACGGAGGACGATGTATGTCTGCAGACGTGTTGTTTGCTGTAATGGATTATTTATAAGCTTGTATCACTTGTTCTTTTCATATTTAAGAATCCGAAATCAGAAAATGAAAAAGCAGTTTGTTATTTTGTTATTCATTTACAGATCTAACATAAAAAAAAACAAATAATGATTTGTTTTTCGTTGTTTTGATTTTATGCTCAAATTAGAAATAGAAAATTATTCTATTCTATTTTACTGAATTAATTGAACAGATTAGATGTAACTTCAGTACCTGAAAGATTATTTTCTGTTCTCCTTGAGAATTAAGCATTTATTTCCTCAGAACAACATGAAATTCTCCATGATCATCCAGGCTAGTAAAACATGGAATTAAGCTAACAATTTGCTAACTTCCTGGTCATACCATTTTCGGAAAGCTTAAATATCAAAATCAAGTTCGGTCCATGGCCCCATTTTCTCTTTTTCTATTTTTAACTTGAACATAAAATCGAAAGTACGAAAAAGACAAAAAAGAAGTCATTTGTTTTTTGTTTTTTATGTTGGAGTTGTGCATGAATATGAAAAAAAGGAATGATACACGGATTATTTATTTCAAGTGTTTCACGTCTCTACAAGTTGATTTTTATGTCATACTGGAAAGAACTGAAATCAATGGCAGCCTTGAAGGCAGGAAAAATATTAAAATAAACTTTGCCTAAAGTAACATATTTTGGAAAATGGTTGTCAGAATCGTACCATGTATATGGATTGTATATCTTGGATTCAAACATGCACGACATGCACGGTATGCTCCTTTAATGCTCATGGAGGTTATCGCGAAAAGAAAGTTTGAATTTCCGATTCAATTTGAAACAAAGAGAAATCCCTTTCTGGTTTTGGCCACAGCACGAACTGAAACGAGTGATAAGTTGAGCTGAAGGTGATTATTGAATAATTTTGGAAGCAGCCTTTACATCGTCACGTTTTTCTGTAATTACCACTGTGATTCCGTGACATTACTTCTGATTATCCCGTCCGTGTTTCCAGTGTGTTAATCGGATTTGTTAGGAAATATAAAAGAGGTGGGAGGAGCTTAATGGAACTCATTATGAAATTGTTTGCCTTGGTGGGGTTTAGGATTAAGGTTCAGACGCGTAAGCTTTGGCGTTGCGTGAAGCTGAAAGTAGGTCAGCGTGGGTGCTGGGAAGTGGAAGGATCTCTGAGTCGTGTGTGAGAGAGCTGCTTTCATTTGTGACGGAAACGCCGGGTGGGTGACGGATGAGAGGAAGCAGAAGAGCAGGTGTGTGTGCGTGTGCATATTCATAAACATGACAACTAAGGCAACAATGAGAGCTCGCTTTTCATTTTCCTTTCTTTTTTTTTTTCTCTGGATAAATCTCACCGTGCCCTCGAGCTGCGACTTTTTTCTTTTTTAATTAGCAAACAGGACAAGGGTACAACTGAGTCATTATCCCAAAAATCCCCTTTTAAACGATGCAAATTATAGTCGTTCCCTCCGGGAGGCTGTCGACTCGCCGCTGCAGTAATTAGCACAAATTCAACCAAACCCCCACATTTGCATCTTTTCTGATTTTCACCATATTTATGCAAATATCTGCGGAGAGAAGAACACAAAGACTTTAAAAAGTTTTTAGAATCATCACAGTATGGAACACGGAACTCCATAAAGGAACCACATAGTTCCTGCTCCAGACAGTTCCAGGTAGTTTCCAGTTTACTAGTTCCTAAACGTTTCACTTAGAAAGCACCTATTAAAGGAGCATACCGGTGGTTTTGCATGTTTAAGCCCAATAGATAATACCTGCATACACTGACAGCCACGCAAAACATAAAACGTGTTTTAGTTTTCATGTTATTTTGCCAAATCTCTAATCTTTCAAAAGTAAATGTTCAGGTAAAGGCACGGTCATTTTAATTTCTCTGTAAAATTTCTCATGGGACTGTATTCCCTGATGGAGACATAAATTTTTTTTTTCCATACAGCTCCGTGTTGGATCGGTTAAATTAAGTAACCTCAACAAAAATAAGAACAGTGTTCGGTTTGCTGTGATGGATTAATGATCTCAAGCATATTTCGAGTCTACAAAGTTGATTTTTATCATGTAATGAAGCCAGTGGCAGTGTGGAAGGTAGGAAAAACAATTCTAAAATGTACCGCTCCAGTTGTATGTTTTGGGAAATGGTTGGCAGTAATGTAATGTGTATCCGGGTTGCATTTATTGGGCTTAAAGATAGAAAAGCACCGGTATGGTCCCTTAAGCCAGTAGTGGTCCATTCATTGTGTAACAGTGCCATCTGCTGGACATTTCCTGTATTTCCTGTTTGATCAGCAGGCACTGGACGGACAGCTAGTGAATCATTATTCTGTTCACGAAATGAGACAGTTCCACCTTTAGCTCGTTAAAAAATCATTTAAAAAGTCCTTTATGTCACCTGATCCACACAAGCCCACAGTCCTGCTGTTACCATGGCAGCCAAATGTTGATGTTGCGATAATGAACATGAAATTTTGATTTGGGGAGGTCTGGAGTGGCAACGGTTTGTGAAAAGCCGATGAAACGAGTCGGCTGATCAGAGGTCAGAGGTCAAGGTGTCTCTGCAGGTCAGAGATGATGAGGGAATCTGAATCTGAGGTCGATCTCTACAAAATCTGTATGTTTGGCCGAAAGTAGATATATATGGATATATATACAGGGTGTCCCAAAAAAAGGTATACAGACTTTGAATGATTATAAATACAGTGTTTATTAAGATATATCTGGGTTTTATAATCCAAGTTAAAGTAGACAAGTGTAGAATCTTTTGAGTTATGGCAGGTGTAGGAACTGATGACGTTCTGATCCAGGCACTGCTGATGACATGGACCGATGGAGTAGCAAACATCAGGAATCATTTTATTTGTATTGGTATTCATTTGGTATGTACTGTACGTTCTCTCACTTCCAGTAGCACTTTAAGATAAATTTCCTTTTCTCAGAGCTTAGTCTTGCTTCTGCCATTACTTNCACTTCCAGTAGCACTTTAAGATAAATTTCCTTTTCTCAGAGCTTAGTCTTGCTTCTGCCATTACTTCTACTCAGTTGCACCTGTAAAAAAAAGAAAGTTTGAGTGAGTTATAATCATTCAAAGTGTGTATACATTTTTTGGGGATGCCCTGTATATATATATATATATATATATATATATATTCTAGAGGGTCATGTGTTTGTGCCAGTTTTCCTTTTTTCTCTTCGAATCTGCTTTCTTTTTCCATTTTTCCTTTAATTAAAAAAACAAAAGAGTCCAAGCACTTTCGTGGCTTTGCTCTTCTTCTTTCTTTTAAAGGACCATACCACTCATTTTGCATGTTTCAGCCTAATATATTAAATTTTCATAACATAAGGTTACTGACAATCATTTCCCAAAGCATGCTACTGGAACGGTGAATTAAAAATGTTTTTCCTACCTTCCAGACCTCCATTGGTTTCAGTTCATTCTGCTATTAAAATCAACTTGTTGATACTGTAAACGTTCTTGGGATAGGTAATCCATCATCACCAACAAGACGTGTATTCAGGTTTTTTTAGAAGTTATGTAATTTTAGTGTTTAAGCTCAATAAAAAGCGTGGAGTGAATGTATGCCTCCACCGGGGAATATAGTCCCAAAAGAAGACCTGCATTTATGGAAAAATTTCATAAAGGCTTTCATAAGGCTGCGTAACTATTAGCAGGAGAAACATGGATTTTTAAGGTGGGTGTATCACTTGAATATTTGATTTTGAAAGATTAAGAGATTTTGCAAAATATAAGCAAAGCTGAAATATGTTTTATCCTTTGGGAAATGATTGTCAGTAATGTAACATGTATGAAAATTGAATATTATATTAGGCTCAAATAGAGCTGGGCAATAAATCAATTTAATCGATTAATTTGAGTTTACGTTTTGGCGCGATGTGTAAAATGACTGAATCGGAAAATCGAGTTGTTTTTTTTTTTTAACTACTATCTATCTGTTTTTAACCGGGAAAATGTGGCAGCGGGTCGCTCTCCGTCAATCAAACCCGTTCCCGTTTTGTGCTGTTAAACCTACAAGCCTTGTTTATAGTTTTACACGTCGGTGAGGGTCCGCGGCTCCGCCTACAGTGGACACGGACGCAGTCTCCAACCTTACCAATCAACGGTCCGTCACGTTCGCTGATGTCACGCCCATGAAGCTTTCAGCAGGTCAGACGTGCTAGCAAGATGCTAACAAACACTTCAACTGAAGATGAGCTCGTTTCTAAAAAAGGTAACGTCTCTTCATCGTTTGGAAGTTGTTCGGTTTTGCGTTTCACGGCGCGGAGCTCCTATAAACTTTACAGAGCCGTTTGCTGCACGCTTCACGGCGTGCAGCAAACGGGTCTGTAGGTGGAATACTGTAACATGTCAGAGCATCAAGAGGCGGCAGACAGGAAGCTGGACATTGCTGCTACAACCTTTTATTTTGAAAGGTTTTGGTTAGAAAGCCCGACAATTTATTATTTTAATAAAGAAAATACTCATTTGAATTAGGTTTTTCTAAAAAAAAAAAATAGTTTAGAGACCCTGCNAAAAAAAAAAAAAAAAACAAATAAATCAATTAAAATTGAAAATCAGCCATCAGTGTGAAAAAAAAATTGAGATTTTATTTTTAGGCCATATCTCCCAGCCCTAGGCTCAAACATGCAAAATGGCTGTATGGTCCTTTAATCCTTTAGCATCCAGTAACACTAATGATACCTTATCACCAGTAAAGTTCTCATTTTTATTTGTACATATTGTTGTTGTTTCATTATCCTACCAAAGTGGAGCTCAGTGTTTGTACATTGCTAAACGTGCATGATTTTGTTAATTTTAATTATGATTTTTTTTTTAAAAATTTTTTAGCGATCACACTGATTCTGTGGCAACAAACACTTCATTTATTTCTACACGTCCTCCACTTTACGTTCTAATATTTCACTTCCTGTCATCAGAATCCTTCCTTTGCGATGGATGATCTGGCTTTTGGCATGTTGGGTTGAGCTGAGGTCAAAGGTCGTCGAAACAAGGTATTGAAATCTGGGTTTTAATTGGGTCAGGTGTTGGTTATGGCACTCGAGCTGTTTTTTGCGTGCTTTATTACCATTTAATTTTTTTTTTTTTTTTTTTTTTTTTATGGAGGGGGTATAAAGTTGTTTTGTCGATATCTTAAAGGACCAAACCAGTGATTTTGCACACGTGAGCCCAACATATAGAACCACATGCATGTTACGTCACTGACAACCATTTTCCTAAACATAGTACTTGAGCGGTACATTTTAGAATTGTTTTTCATACCTTCCAGACTGTCATTGGTTTCAGTTCATTCCAGTAGCTATAAAAATCAAAATGTAGAGACTTGAAAGACGCTCAACATGAATAATACGTCACGGTGAGCTAAACGTTATTTTTTGGCGACGTAACTTTATTTAGCCAATCCAAGACGGAGTTACATGGAAGAAAAATCTCCTCCAGGGAATATCCCAGGAGAAGACGGCTTTTACCGAGAAATTAAAAACAACTGTCTTTTACATTCCGACATACATGTTATCAGATGAAACTGTATGTTTCATTACTGCAGGTAAAATATTAAATTTTAAGGTGGATGCATCACCCGTATGTTTGATTTTGAAAGATTAGGGAATTTGGCAAAATAACAGGAAAAGTAAAATGCGGTTGTACGTTTTGAACAATGGTTGGTCTTAATGTAAGGCGTGTTAGGATGCTGTTTTTGGGGCTTAAACATGCAAAATCACCGGTATGGTCCTTTAACCATTTCCTGTTTGTCTACAAAGACAGCGATTCATCTGTTTTTTGTTTTTTTTTTTCAGTAGCACATGCAGATTATTTGCACGACGACACGTGATGTCTGACTTTGTCGTCCGTCGTTTCCATTTCATTTGTTTGCATCTGCATGTGTTTTTCTGTTTCCGCACACGAGTCAGACCAGGATCCAGCTGAAACTGGTTTCAGGTAAAAACAACATCCTGTCAGCAGTCAGGAGTGAGACGTGAGCGGTGAGAGCTGCAGGAATTAGTCAGGACAGAGTTTTGAGTCAGGCATGTGACGGGGCAGCAACAGCCAGGCCCCCCCCACTGTTATCATTATCCACTTCCTGGTTTGAGCCGGGCAGTAAGAGGATGTGTGTGTGTGTGTGCGGCAGCGTGTAACTCAGGTGTGTGTGTGTGCCAGTGTACCGTGTACGTGCGCGCCAGCCTCCGACTCACATGGAGCGGAATCAAACTCTGCGAGGAGAAAAAGAGAGGAAAAGAAAGTGACTGAAGAAAACAAATGGTGACCGACAGAACTCGCTGCTTCTGACTTTTTTTATTTTTTTTAAATATTTGAATTTGCGACTTTTCCTTATTTACAACAACGCGATCGACGCACAAACGACCGCAGAAAAAGCAGAGGGGAAAAATAAAATGGAGAGCTATGACTTCTGCTTTTACTGGGCGGAATCCTTGGAGGAGAAACGCAGGGACGGATTATCTCTCCCTCAGGGCTCCACACTAATCTCTACACACACACACACACACACACACACACACACCTTGTGTATCCTGTAGAGACCTTTGGCTTGTAGATTTGTGGCTTTGTAGCCTGTGTTTGCAGTCTGAGTAGGACTAGAACTTTCAGTACTTTAAACACTTCTAGTTTAACTTTAACAGCTTTTCTAGTCAGAATTTCACAATAAAATGCTTTAAATATGTTTGAAGATATTTACTCCTTTTACTTAATACTTTTGTTGTACTTTGAGTATATGATATTTACAATGAGGTACTTTTGTGTAGTTCAGTATATCCATCTGCTTAGCGTTCAGAGCGTAGTTTTTTTCAGTTTTGTCTTTCGGTTGTCGTATTTTCCTTCGTTAAAAGCCGGCTTTCTAAGGTCATAGGTCACATTTCTTACTATAAAAACCGTTTGACCTGAGGGAAGAGGAGCAGCAGAGGTCAAAGGGCGTCGTCGAGGGCCTGGCTGGAGTTTGTAAGAATGCTTTTTCCCCACTGGAGCAGCGGCTTTAAGGAGGATTCGCTTTTCAAGCTTGGTGGATTTGTAGAAAATGTACAGGAAGTGCTGCCAGGAGGGTTTGAAGGACGTCTAAACATCAAGAACTCTTTGAGGAATATTTGGAATAATTAAAGGAATATTGTTCCTCTGGGATTGTTGGAACCACATAAGGATTTAAGAATAAAAGGACTTTTTGTTTCACGGAATCTTAAAGGACTATCCAGAATTCCATGCATCGTCTGTCCTTCTGATACATGACAGGCCATGAAACCGCGGGAACCAAACAAGTCGTCTTCCACCCGCTCTGTCATGGATCCCGATGTAGGAAGGAACACCGGTGCGGGACGTGGATTTGGACCGGAACGCCAGTCTTCAGAGGCTTACACGAGCGCTCCTGAAGAAAACGGAGATGAAGCAGAAGCAGAGCGACGTACAGAAAGATTGACAAGCGTAGAAGAGGGAGAATTCAGTTCTGCATCTTCCTCCTCCAACTCTTCCCTGCGCTCCTCACTCCTACCTCCGTCCTCCGCCCTCCCCATCTGTCCGGAAGAAGAGGAGACACTGACCGGCTGCGCTCGGACTTTTACCGGACTCAAGCTCTTCTCCAGGAGGTAAGAACACGAGAAAGTAAGTGGTTGAATGAACTGGACTGTGGTTGCTGTTGATGTGAGGGTGTGTTACCTCGGTGTCACCAGCAGAGGGAGCCGTCTGAAAACCAAACAGGATGTGAACAAGAACCTGTCCGTTGCATTTGATGTCTTCCCTTTAGTCGAGCCCCTCATTATGAAACCAACGATGAGCAAGGAAACAAGAGCGAGGGACCGACCGAAGTTAGAAACGAGCTGGAAAAAAACGGAAGTGTCCTTTAAAAAAAACTTTACACGTAATCTTAAGTAAATACAAGAAAACTATTTTTTTTTTTTTTACTTATTCAGTAAAGTATATAAAGTAGATGTTTCTTCATCTTCATTCTGTATCTGGACCTAATTACAATAAGAGGGATGCTTTAAAGAACCATTCTGGTGATTTTGCATGTTTGAACCTGATAAATATGACCCTCATGCCAATGATTTTCCAAAACGTTTTCACATTATTTTGCCAGATCTTCTGATCTTCCAAAATCA
Organism: Lucifuga dentata; assembly: GCA_014773175.1. Taxonomy (NCBI): domain Eukaryota; kingdom Metazoa; phylum Chordata; class Actinopteri; order Ophidiiformes; family Bythitidae; genus Lucifuga; species Lucifuga dentata. The sequence continues at coordinate 37,330 of VXCM01007069.1, forward strand.
AATGTTCAGGTGACTCACCCACCTTAAAATTCAAAGTTCCACCTGCTGCTCGTTTGATTTTGAAAGGTTCAGGGAATTTGGCAAACTAACAGGAAAATTAAAGCATAAAAGTTTTATGTTTTTGGCAGTAATGTAGCGTGTTCAGGTAATATATCCAGATATATTGGGCTTAAACGTGTAAAAAAATCACCAGTATGCTCCTTTAAGAGGCAGGCTTGAGGACATGTGCAGTTTGTGTGGTTGTGTTAAGTTAGGAATAACATTCTCAAACCATCGGTTTTAAAGCCGTAAAATATTAATCGCAGCAGAGAACTTTACATGTATTCCCTCCGTTTTCCACGGGTAAGATGGCAGCGGCGGCTTTCATCAGACCGCACGATATGAAGTCAGAATGTGCGATGATGATGATCATCATCATCATCATCAAACTGTCCAGCGACGTTGGTTCATGACGTGGATCGTAGCAGCAGAAACCGTGAGGTTTTGGTCCAATAATGTGTGAACTTTGTCGCTGATTTGGTCGTTGTTTGACGTGTTTTATACTGCGATGTAAGCATCGTTCTGGCTTGATGACTAGAGATTTCATCACAGATGTTAACGTTCATCTGCGATAAATCGTCCTTTAGAAGGCGTCTGGAGGGGAATTCGAAGTTTGGAGATATTGTCTGAATTTTGCTTCTGTAGTATTTCCTGCAGCCCCACTGGGATGTGGATTTTTTTCTGTGTGTGTGTGTGTATGTAACCTTGCCAGTGGGTCACTACACATGATGTGGAAAGGGGACACGATTCCCACGGCAACAAGGCCTCCAGTTGTCATGCCAACGGAGTAGCGATGACAGCAGAGACTCTTGCTGGATCGAATGCTCCAGCAAACCTAGCTGTGGCGTTGGCGAGGCGGGAAAGACCAGCGGCATCACATCAGAGACCGATAATTCATGCCAATATTTCACGCATTAATAATCTTTTTTTTTTTTATTTTTTTAGCGGTTTCTTCCAACTTTCCAGCTACAAATACAACACATCAGACCGATCAAAATGTCATTTCCTGGCCAAAAAAACATTCAACATGGCAGACTGTCTTATTGTTTTGCGTCCTGTATGATAAAAGGGACAAAAAAATAATAAACCTTAAAGGACCATACCACCCATTTTGCATGTTTGAGCCTAATATATTCAATTTTCATACAT
>VXCM01007070.1:0-23377 GCA_014773175.1 Lucifuga dentata
CTCTCCTCATCCTGAGAAGTCAGCGTAACACTTTGATGAACTGTTTCCTGGCTGTGTTACGCTGTACTTGCCCGTCTGCAGATTATTCAGAGACTCTAAACATTTGGACTGTGATTAATCAGAACTTTGAGTTGCTGATTNGCAGATTATTCAGAGACTCTAAACATTTGGACTGTGATTAATCAGAACTTTGAGTTGCTGATTGTTGTGCTCTCTCTGCTGCGGTTCAGATTAAAAAACATTGAACAGTCTGTATTGTGCTGTGTGTTGCATCTGGGTCCTAACCACACCTGTTACACTATGAAACAAAGTCAGGAATTTTATTTACAGATATATCAGGTCATTTCCCAATCTTTGAAATTGTCTCATGAGATAGACATAAGGTAAAAAACAATAACTCTGTAGTCATTTATAGAAATTTCAATCCAAGCAATAAATCAAAATTTTGGAGAAATGCAACTATTTCATTCAACTTTTCCAGTGGTTACTCATAGTGTTCATACTGGGAAAAAATATATATAATAATCCTTGGTTTTCTGCTGGATTGTAAAAGTCCTCCATAATCCAAAACAAACTCTACAGAAAATATATCTCATCGCCAACTCCCTTACATTTAGCTACAGTAGCTCCAGAAAGTTTTCAGACCCCTTCAATTTTTCCACAGTTTGCAATGCCATAGCCTTATTTGAAAACATATTGGATTATTTTCTTTTTCCCTTAAATCAAAAGATAATATTCANGCCTTATTTGAAAACATATTGGATTATTTTCTTTTTCCCTTAAATCAAAAGATAATATTCATTACTTAAAAAGTGAAAGCAGAATTTTTAAGTCTTTTGTTAATTTATGAAAAATAAAACACAAATATTGCATTTACATAAGTATTCAGACTGTTTAGTATGACACCTGAAAGTTTGCTCTGGACACCCCAATTCTTATGATTCTCTCAGATGTGTCTGTATTGATGATATGGAGTCTACCTGTAGCAAATACAATTGATTGGACAAGATTTAGACAGGCACACCCATGCCTATATAAGGTCTCAAAGCTGACATGCATATCTGAGCAAAATTGAAGCCATGAGGTCCAATAACTGTCTGAAGAGCTCTGAGAGAGGATTGTATGGAGACAGAGAGCTGGAAAAGGCAACAAAATTTTTTTTGCCACACTAAATGTCTCTAGGAGCACTGCTGCCTCCATACTTCTCAAATGGAAGAAGTTTGGAACAACTAGGACCCTTACTAGAGTGACCGCCTCAAATGAGCAATCGGGAGAAGGGCCATGGTACGAGAGGTGAGGAAGAACCCGATGGTCACTCTGATACCCCTTTCCAACAGGCCGGTGCTGGTGCCAGAGCCAAACTAAGCACTGTTCTTCGCGTTCCCACCACAAAAACACCAGTGCTCGGCCAAGAACCGGTGTTCCCATGCCGGCGTTTTTCGGCCCCAGCAACAAGCTGGGCCAGAGCTCGGCACCTGTGACGTCAGAGGCCAGGAGATAGGACACCGTTGTTGTTTACCTAAATCAAACATGTTGCTGGCGATCTGGTGCAGTCAGGAAATGCAAGTCAAACTGGAGACTTCTCAAGAAAAAGCTCAAATATATTGTAATACATAGACAATATAAGATGGTATTTTATTTTGAAGAAGGAATTTCACTTCCAGTTTATAGCAGATGGCATTGATCTGATTGTTGTTGTAAATGTACATTAGAACTGGCTGACTCCGCCTACTTCATTACTTCTTATGTAGTTGTGTATAAGTGACACTAAATATATGATGAAATAAGAGTGGAGCTGCAGAAAGCTGCCTGACTAGCAGAGCTGAACAAATAAACTAAAAAACAGTTGAAAAAGGACTACAGAGAGGCAGTGACTGGGAAAAAGCAGCGCTGGACACTGCTAAACTAAAGCTGAACTTAACTCTGAATTAAAGGACTCTGTTTTGGAGAATCAGCCAGAAGACCAGCTTACAGGAGCGGTAAGTTGTTACAAAACCTAACATTGATTCTGTTGTGCTGTATTTGCTAAATCATACATGTATTCATCTAGCTATATATCCAGCTAGCTATTTCCAGCTTAAATGTGTGTGTACGTGTGTATGACAAGTGACCACAGCTCCCACACCACGTTAAAGTCCGTCACATATATTTACATGTTGCTGTCTGTAAAACTGATGTCAGCGTTGTGCTCAACTCAGCTCTGAAGCTGCTGGGAATGCAAGCTGGTAAGTTCAGGTGCTGAGCTGAGCACCGGCACTCATGCTGCATTGGTGGGAACGAGGCAATGGTGAACTGCTGGCAAGAGTGTGAACCTCCACCAGGTGTGTCAAAGCTCTGGCCTGCATCCAAAATGCACTAAAATGTCTCCTCCTCTCTCCTCCTTCATCCTCCTTTCCTCTGTGGCCCAGAAACCAAAGCTGTCTCCTCCTGTCCTCCAACTGTCCCAAACCTGGAGGAAACGAACAGAGGAGCTTTGTTTTTTTCCTCCAAACGTCTCCTCCTGTGGAGTGCATGTATCCTTTCAGGAAATGTTTTTCACACTTTGGTGTGACATCACTGTGACCACGCCCCCTAACCATGCCCATCAACAGTGATCAGCAAAGACACTCAGGTGAACTTCTGCCTGTCAGATGCTGATTTCTTCATGAACGAACACATCTGCTGATTTATTCAGTCTCCATTCAGTCTGAGATCATGTCAAACAACAAACCACTGTCCTTCATTAGAAAACACAAATCTAAACTAATAAAAAAGTAAATGTCGATTATCAACATAAACATTTATTAGTGACTTAAAAAGAATTACAGTTGGGATAAGATTTACTGAATATTTCTGCATGTGTGAATATGGTGATTAAAAGGCGACTGAAAATTTGAAATATGTTCGAAACAAACTGTTACACAAAATAATTGTTTGAATGACCAACACACAATCACACACATTTCTGAAATCATGAGTTTTTATTCATAATTATTCATACTTAACATAATCTTGTTATTAAAGAGAATGACATACTTAGAACTAGATTGTGACTACTGTTAGAACCAACTTTTCAAGGCAACATTCATTTTAAACTTTAAACTGTAAAGCGATTTAAGCGTTTCTTTTCAGGAATGATGCAGGTTTGTGCAGACATGTCTGGTGGAATTCTGATCATCTTATTTAAAAATCAAAATCACATATGGGTGGAAGATGCAGCAGCACTGCAGAAAGAGTCAAATCTATGATTGGACATTTCATGATCGGTGGGCGTGATGATGATGAAGAAAACATAACTGTCCCAATTCTCATGTCTCTCATGTCCTCCTGCTCCTCTCCTCCAATCCTCTACCTCACACTTCTGGGTTGGAATGGAAGGGAGGAGAGGAAAGAAGGGGAGGAAGGGAGGAACAGAGGAAAATACTTTGGGACTCACCTCTAGAATCACCTGCCAGCTGCTCCTTATCAATGCCTGAGCCTTTACCTGCTCATAGCAGGATTCTTAGCGCCGCTCAGGCAGGACATGAGTGGGTTGTCCTCGTCTCGTGAGACTTTATTGAGCATGAATCAGACAGGTTAAAGCTTCGGCAGCAGTTTAGCATCATGAAAGGTGTTTCATCAAAGCACATCCTGTCCTAATCGGGAAAGGTCACTGGTCTTTGAAGACCTTTTAGCACAGAGACCAGTTGAAATAAAACACAGCCAGCACAGAGACCTGAGAGGACGACGCATACCATTTCTATTAAACTCGTAAATCAAAGCATTATAAACAGACTTTGCATTCTGCCGAGTTCATCTACTAAAACAGCATGATTAAGAGCTTTTCTCTTTGCTGAGCTCCATATGTACTTGTGCTTAAGTATGAAGGTTGAGGCTGTGACAACAGAACATGCATTCATATACAGATATGACTGCATGCATGATATGCGCACACTGCATATCTGCATACATTCACCACAAGGAGGCAGCAGTATGACCAAAGCCTCATCAAACTGACGTTTTACGATTAGAACAGCTAAACATTGGTGTGGAATGACCTGAAACTATCACAAAAGCTGGTGCAGGCAAAGCGTTGTGAAGCTTTGGGTTTGCTGTATGTTTGAGGAAACAGTGACACTTGGTGGTGAACAGAAGGTGGTGCAGCCTTTAAAGCAAAACTGCAACAGTTGTGCCATATCTTTGGTGTCTCACAAGTCACTGTGTTTTTATTTTTCTTCCACAAAAACATTTTCCTCACTTGGTCATAAATGCCTTTAGCTTTCCTCTCGTACCACCTTCAGGAAAATTTTACTCGCATGTTCAGGCTTCTAAGGGAATCCACCAATTTGACTTTAATGACTACATGGTCTTTTTTTCTAACACCACCTTCTTTCTAGCACAAACCTTGTGTCCCAATAATGGAAAGAATACGTCAATCAATCCACAACAATCAGTCATTATCAATCATCATCATCAACAATCCACATCAATAATCATCAACAATCACCAACAATCAAAATCAACAATCATCAATAATTATCACCAACAATCAGCATCAACAATCATCAGCAATCGTCTGTGTGACTTTCACTCCATCCAATGTTTGATCAGAGTTTGCACTTTTAGAGACATTTATCCTACACCTGTAGCACTACTCTTATTGGCTCTGAATTCTGATAAATTGCAGTCACATGACTTTTGCAGAAAGCCCTGAATGATGATAATTTACATGTGAACAAACTGTCAAAGTGGCAGAATCAGTTATTTTTGCTGCCATCAGAGACGGAACAACAACCTCCATTGCTGTGCAGCAGCATACCAGCTGAGAGTGTGTAGGAATGTCACCTGGCCTCACACACACACACACAGAGAGAGAGAGAGAGAGATGATAGGAGTGAAATGGAATTTTTGTGGCATTTGATGATGATGTAACAAAAACAACAATGTCTCTTTTTCCATGCACAGATTTTTACTTTCACTGTTTCTGAAACAGTTTCATGGTTAGTAGATGAAACTACAGACAGTTAAAATAAAGTATACAGTTTAATACTAATGTTACAGCCCTGCATTAACCTGTGACCTCTGGATTTATGTTATTTGGATGATATTTAATGTAAGATTTGTATTTATACCTGCATTTTAAAGCGTTGTTGCTACCTTGATTCTTCCTGCATTGTGATTGGCTCTCAGTTGGCAGGTCGTTAGGTGAAGTTTTCCACTTCATGAATGAACTTTATACATTTAAAATATATATAGATTGATAAACTTTCCTGCATGGGATGTAACTGTCCATGCTTCAGGAGCAGGTACACATCTACAGCAAGTCAAACGTCTCAATTCAAACTTAACTTTATTCAAAAGAGTGAGCAGAAGACATGTTTTACTTGAATTTTACTTCTTTTACTTTTAATTTTACTTTTGAGTTTTACTTTATTTATATCATTATATGAGTTCTACTATTTTATTATATTGTAGACTATATTAGTACACATTTTACAAATTAACCTTGGCTACAATATGTGGCATTACGCTAGCCTGTGAAAAACCTACGATCCTGTATCAGTCCCTATACAAATAAACAAATGAAGGAATGAATATATAAATGAATAAATGAATGAATGAATAAGTGAATAAATGCATGAATAAATGAATGAATAAATTAATGAATGCATGAATGTATGAATGAATAAATGCATTAATGAATGAATGAATGATTAAATCAATGAATGCATGGATGAATGAATAAATGAATGCATTAATGAATGAATGCTGACAAACTTTCTGTGGAGGAGCAGAGCTGAAGGCTGATGATGCTTGCTGAGGCTTTAGGATTTGACTTGTGACTTCCTGTGATTTTACAGACGGAGTCATTTTTAAGAGGAAAAGTCTTACCTGCAGACCTCAGGTGACCTCATGAGTGAATAATACAGGACAGCGTGAGATCTGAAGGTGGTGTAGTATGTCAGACAAAATCATTTGTGAAATAACAGCTTTATAACTTGTCACTCTCAGTTTACTAATCATCTCTGCTGGTTTTTACACAGAACGGCATCAGGAAAGACCAGAAAGCTGGAACAGCAACAATAATAACAACAGCAAAAGTCAAACAGACTGAACAGCAGCAAAAAAAAAAAAAAAAAAAAAAAAAATCTATTCATACAAGAAAAGTTGGAAATATTCTAATCAAAGCAGAAACAAACTGCATACAGCCAACATCTCTCTCTCTCTCTCTCTCTCTCTCTCTCTCACACACACACATACACAGACACACAGTNTCTCTCTCTCTCTCTCTCTCTCTCTCTCTCTCACACACACACATACACAGACACACAGTGGGTGAGGTTGGGGTGTGCTGTGCTGACAGGAATGCAGTCGTGTGTTTGGAAGTTAACTCTCTTTCTCTCTCTCATACACACACACACACTCGTTTGGTCTGTTTGACAGCAGCTTCAGCTGGTGGACGGATGAAGAGGATTGTTGTTCTCAGTCATATAATATCGAGGGAAATGCAGCTTTCCTGGATAAAGGAACGTTTCTGAATGAATTGAAGGAAACTGTCGGCTGAAAGCGGTTCTTCCTTTCTGCTCAGGACTCTTCTTTTGCTATTTGTGGAATCTGGTTTGAGGCAAATTCTGCCTGAAAGGAATTTTTGTGGATTCTCACTGTGGATCTAAATGTTTTGAATTCAACTCTAATAAAATTTCAAGATGCTGATTTTCACAAGCAGAGATTAAACATTTTTCAGCGGAGAGGCTCGTTTCTGTGGACTTAAAGACATGAAACATTTTGGTTTTGTTTTCTTTACAGCATTATTTTCTACTTTTTGGGGGGATTTCCCTGTAACTCTTCACCTCTGTCCACCTCTCATTTACTGATTTCACACTCTCGGTTCTGTTCTCAGTCTCATGCTACAGACAGAAACAGAAACACATTTAATGAGTTTTGATGGTAAATTTCATTCTGATATTGGAATAAGTTTGGAGCTCAGCCTAATGTTCAGCTGACACTGACCTACTGAAAATGAAATCTCAGCGCATCACGTAGATCTTCCATCATAAAGGTAAGCAGCCCAACACCATCCACACATTGGCTCAGAAATTTTTATAGAAATGAATGCCCTATTTTTTTCTCTTAATCTATAAAGACAGTTTCTCTGTCTGTCTGTGGCACCAACATCTCTAGGACCCGGCACTGTATGAAGCTGAAATTCAGCAGATTTATTGCTCAGGATCCAAGGATGTGCAGCATCGCATGTGAAGTTGTTTGGATGAGTGGTTCTTGAATTGGGCTGTGCCGATAAAAAGTAGTCCCCTCGCAGCAGGATATTCTCCAAGTGCAGCAGCATATGCTCTGCTCCACAGTCACTTATGGCAGGCTGCGGCACAGTAAAGGCCCGGTCCGAAAAAGCACATTTTGGACAGATTTTGGACACATTTTGGACCAATGACCATAGCCCCATAGAATCACTAAACAGGTGCACTGAGCAGGTTAATTATTGGACGAGCCAAATTTCCTTCAATTAAATAAAGACAAAACTGAAATAATACCTTTTAAGTCAGCACCCATCTTGAATCTCTTTCATTGATGACCAAAAGCAGATCAGAAATCTTGGTATAATCATGGACTCTGATTTTTTCAGCAACCACATCAGATCAATAACAAAAACAGCCTACTACCACCTTAAAATCATCAACAAAATGAGGGGATTCATGTCCAGACAGGACTTAGAGAAGCTTATTCCTGCCTTTATTTTCAGTAGGCTGGACTGCTGTAATGGTGCGTTTACAGGCGATCAGACATTCAGCTCATTCTAAACGCTGCTGCTGGAGTTCTAAGACTAAAAACAGAGAGCACATCACTACAGAGCTCAGGTCCTCAGATTCCTGTACTGGCTTCCTGTCTCCCAAAGAATAGAATTTAAAATGCTGCCACTGGTTTACAAAGCACTAAATGGATTAAGACCAAATTATATTTCAGATATTCTGTGTTCTGAACCTCCAGACCTCTAAGATGGTCTGGCTCTGCTCTGCTTCCTGTTCCTCCAGTCAGAACTAAACATGAGGAAGCAGCATTTAGTTTCTATGCAGCAGTTATTTGGAACAAACTTCCAGAAAGTCAAAGGTCAGCCACATCACTGATCTCTTTCAAATCAGGGCTGAAAACATTTCTGTTCACTACTGCCTTTTATTAAACCTGAGGTTATTTATTTTTGCATTGTAGCACTTCTTTAAACTCTCAAATTTTTAATTTCATTGTTTGAGATGTATTCAACTTTTTAAATTTTGTTTTATGGAATCTTTAAGAAAGAAAATCTTTAACAAAAAGAGTGCGAACAATGCGTTGTTCGCACTCTTTTTGTTGCACTAACATGGAATAATAAAAATAAGAAGTTCCAGAAGAAATATGGCCTCCTGGTGTGTGGTTGGTGTTTTACTTTTAAAATTTGTCATTTGTCATTCATATGACAGATTTCCTTTTCTTTATCTCAATTCTATGTTTTTTCTCATATGGATGTAAAGCACTTTGAATTGCCTTTGTGTTTGAATGCTGCTATCCAAACAAACTTGCCTTGCCTTTTGTTGAACTTTGGAACTGGACAGATTATCTATGTGGGGCAAAGATTTTAGGCTTCAAATCAATGTGCTGGGCTGAATTTATGGTGAAGCTAACAAAGCTTATGGAAACGATTTGTCACCTGAGAAGTGTGAACGTGCTCAGTACAGCTTACAGAAGTCTGTCTGATACTCTTGTGTACGTGTGGAAATTTTTGCACGATGGTGGTGCTTGAAAAGAGGTCACGGGGTCAATAAACAGCCACAGCAAATGTTATGTCAGTGTCTGGCAGGGATCATGATTCTTGATCTGGTCCAGAGTGTTGCAGATGTTGGACAGACAAAATAAAATCACCACGTTAAGGCTGGTTTATGTTGAACACGGATGCAGACATGACAGATGCAGAAAATGTGATGTGATGGTGGCTAGAATAGTGAGCTGCTGAGGAGAGAGTTAAGAGTTACGCACCACTTGAAATTTGAAACAATGTGGATGGTGCCAACATGACTGTAAATGTGCCGCCATCGACGACTGGCAAAGAGAAAAGGTGTGGCAGAAAGGTGCGGGGGTGTGTCTAACACGAACACGGCGAACAGAGATGATTCCTCCGTGAGGAATTATAAAGATGACAAATGCTGCCAATTCCTGCAGAAGATACTCGTACTGTCGGGTACGAGCAACATTCCAGTCACATGAAGTGAAAAAAAATCTACCACCAATTTTGTGAAGACCGGAAAGAAAACCCAACCAGGAAGTGTGGATGCAGGCGGAGCTAAAGAGCCTGTGTGTGGTCATCCTGATTGGGCGAGAAGCATGAATGACAGGACATGCAGACAGTCTGAGTCTTAGGTCTTAGACCCCATCTGCCTAAATGAGATGCTACATATGAAACTTAGTTTGACCTTATGAAAGCAGAAACATTTCAGCTAGAAGAACAGAAGAGTTTAATTGAAACAGACGTCAGATCATGTTTTGTTTGAAGGATTTGAATCAGAGAGTAAAACCAGAAAAAGTCTGCATGAGTCAAGACACAAAAACACATCAGCCATGCATTTTGCAAAGTGTTTCCTAAACGTAACGTTAGCTTGTGTGATTTTTGCACTGTTGCAGATGAAAGTTAACAATCGTGAGAGAATTGTAATGAAAATGTTAAGTTGTTAATGCAGAACGGTGATCGTAGATTGCAGAAAGAAACATTCATGTGACCAAAAAGCCTGTGAGGAAAGTCTGACAGTATCAGAAATGTAGAACCAAATCCTCACATTCTGATGCTGCTATGACTCACAACTACAAACCGGAGCAAACGGACGACACGTTGCTGTTAGTCTGAATAGTTTTTCCTGCTTGTCAGAGCGCACTTCACCATTCGCCACACAATCTGACATGTTATATACATCAGACTTTCTCCTTTATCTGACACAGGTTATGTTTCAGATTTTAGCTGGAGGAAACTTTGCACATCCAGTCAGTTCCATCAGTGCATTGTTTGATGATTTTAGATTTTAGAGGTATGTACTGTAAATCTGTTTGTATAATCGGTGTTAAGCCTGAGAATCAAACCTGACAAAAGCAAGGAAAGTTTATTTATGTAGCACCATTCAGGCGCAAAGGATTCAAAGTGCTTACATAGAATAAAAGACGCACATTTAAAATAAGGAAAAGGAAATAAAAAATAAAATGGAATCAACAAAATAGTTTTAAAAGATTAAAAGACAATTTAAAGTAATGAAAGTGAAAGTTTCAAAGCTAAAAGAAGTGCTATAGTGTGGAGATAAATATTCTCAGATTTAATAAAAGACAACAGGAACAAAAAAATCAGCTCTGATTTGAAGGAGCTCAGTAATGTGGCTGACCTTTGACCTTAGGGTTTCTGGATGTTTGTTCCAAATAACTGGTTCTTAGCAACTAAATGCTGCTTCCCCATGTTTAGTTCTAATCGGAGAAACGTTAAGCAGAGACAGCCAGATGGCTTTAAAGGACCATACCACCCATTTTGTATGTTTGAGCCTAAAATATTCAGTTTTCATACATGTTACGTTACTGACAATCATTTTCTGTTTTAAGCTTTCCTGATATTTTGCAAAATCTCTTAATCTTTCAAAATCAAATATTCAAATAAATCCATGTTTCTCCTGCTAATACTTATGCAGCCTTATGAAGTCACGGTCCTTTAAATTTTTCCATAAACACAGGTCTTCTTTTGGGACTATATTCCCCGGTGGAGGCATACATTCACTCCACGCTTTTTATTGCACTTAAACACTAAAATTACATAACTTCTAAAAAAACCTGAATACACGTCTTGTTGGTGATGATGGATTACCTATCCCAAGAACGTTTACAGTATCAACAAGTTGATTTTAATAGCAGAATGAACTGAAACCAATGGAGGTCTGGAAGGTAGGAAAAACATTTTTAATTCACCGTTCCAGTAGTATGCTTTGGGAAATGATTGTCAGTAACGTTACGTGTATGAAAATTGTATATATTAGGTTCAAACATGCAGAATGGCTGGTATGGTCTTTTAAAGGTCTCAGAACACAGAAGCAGATCTGAAGTATATTTTGGCCATGAAGCATTTTGTACTTTATAAACCAGCAGCAGCATTTTAAACTCTGTGCAGAGGTCTAAACTCTTTAGTGACATGTTCTGTGTTTTTGGTCTTAGAACTCTAGCAGCAGCATTTTGAGCTGAAGCTGTCTGATTGTTCGTTTAGGAGCCTTTAAAAACACCGTTACAGTAGTTCAGCTGACTAAACACAACGCCAAAGTCTCTTCTGTCTTGTTTGTGATCCAATCTTGAACTGTGCAAGAAAATCAGTTTTCCAGCCCATCAAATAAGATCCAGTAACACTTTGACCAACTTATGCAGTCAAACCAGTTTGATTAAAAATGATTTGCTCCTAACTGGTGCATTTAAACTTCCTGGTTCACTTCAGCAGCCTAATACTTCTCTCCTTATTCATGTTTTGCTGTACCAATGGCTACATCAGGCTCAAGCATGTTTTTCTGTTAGTAACGCTGACCTTTGACCTCTGTGTATAAGAGGAGCCAGTGAAAACAGAGGGATCAATACATATTGATCAAACCATGCAGACAGAGGAGACTGACTCACCATAAATCCATACATGCACATACACACACTGTGCTGACTGTTAATGGAGTCCTGCAGCAATATTCCACAACATCTGCTTCATGTTGATTGACAGCTGGTGTGGTGTTACATAAGACATGGTGTAACACCACACTGTAAAACACCAACAAATCCTCTGTGGGCACTGGCAGTGAATCAACCTGTCATCATAACCTGCCACAATTCTGTGAAGTTTCCTGCTGGTATGAATTATTTCTACAGGATTAATGCTAACGAGTGTGTTGACCCTTAGCGTGGTTTCATAATGTTTTGGTCAGTCAGACCAGGGTCTGGTCTGCTGCCCCGCTTGGTACGGTTTGTTTGTGAAGGTCGCCTTCTGACTGTTTTGGGGAAGTAGTCTCAGTCCAGTTCCAAATGACCTCTGAACCGCTCCAGAGCTCATTTGGAACTGATTGCTTGGTCTGAACATGATCCACACTTCTTCTGGACCAAATACAGAAAAGTCTACTGATATATTAATATATGTAGAACCTTACCGACATCGTACAATCCTAAGTAACATGTCTTCAGATGAGCATGTTGAAGGTTAGCATGTGGTTGTATGTGCAGGAAAATTGAGTTCTTACTGAGCACATAAAACAACATGCTAACCTTCAGCATGTTCATCTGAACACATGCTACGTTTGATTTGTTTCGACTGTTTCACAGCGTCTGTTTCAATTTCTATGTCTAATAATTAAAAGTGTAGTTTAACTGTGGTAAAGTTTGTTTTACCTTCGATGTGTTTGATGGTTTAAGTATTTGACGAGCGTCTAACATAAAATAAAGTTTACAGCAGTTGTAGTTTAGCGTTACCCACACACTAAACTCAATCAACAGATCAACTGATTGTCTCCTAGTTGGTTTGAGGACGAGCGTGGCTTCATGTTCACACCACAAAGGAACTGTTCAACTGAACCTTCTGTAATTAAACCGAACACAACACTGCTTTCATTTTTTATTGGTATTTCAACTTAAATGAAGCACAAACAAGCGAGAACATTTGGCATCGGTTTGGAGCAGGTTGGCGGCTCAGTCACCTCGGCACAAACAGAGACTATTTTCCCGGAGTTTTGCGTTAGCTGGGGGCAACTTCACTCTGGTCAGATATGAGGTTTCGCTTGTAATTCCAAATGCCACAATTTAAAGTCACCTGTGTGGGCGGAGTCAGACCATGATAATATTAAGAGGCTACATGGCCATGTGAGCTGCAAGTGGAAACAGCAATACTTCCCAGGAATAAACACCTATAACATTAGCCATTATTAGACATTATTAGACATTATTAGACATTATCCCATTAGCTCCACCATAAGGGAAAAGCCAAGACATCAGGCTTTTCTATGGACCTTCCTCTGTGTCCTAATTAAAGCTACCTACCTACCTACCTACCTATCTACCTATCTGAAGTGTTTCAAACTTTATACCTGGATGATGTAAAGAGCCACTTCTTGTGGAGCCTGATTCTCTCTCAGCCATTCTCATAACGTCTTCATCATTCTCAGAACGTCTTTGTCCTCCGGCTGTGGGCGTGCCTCTGCCAGCCGTCTGTCAGCTCAGAATGCTTCACATAACCTCCTGTACCGTCAGCCTGCCGTATTTTCATGACATGAATTATTTTTAGCTGTCACAATGGAGTAATGGTATGTTTTCTGGTGTAAGTGACACTCACAGAAAATATGTCTTCAGACGATATTCTGTCATAGTTAAATAATTTTCTCCACACATTTGTTGTGTCTTCAGGAAACACTGGTGGCATGAACAGGGACCATATTTCTGAAATTTCCATAATCCATTTTAATAAACAGTAGTGGAAGCCGGACTACATTTGGTGTCCATGCCAGTTCTTTTGGAATTTAAGGCATTTTGACAGTGGTTTGTTTCGGTTTAGTCAGTGCAGGTTGAAGTTATTGTAGGGCTGAGGAAATTAAGATGTTAATTTTTGCGATTAATGTGAACTGTTTAATGCGTAAAAAAAAAAAAATAATGTTATTAATGCATCTGTGTTTGCACTTCCTGAGGCTATGCTAATGTTTTAATTTTTCCCCCTCTTCCTGTGGCTAATGTTATATGCTAATGCTAATTATGGAGTGTGTTTTTAACTGAGATGTGGTTTTATTAATAAAAAAACATAGAAACAACTAAAAGAACTTCACAGCCTTTTAGCCTGCAAGACTTTAGCTTTACTGAGTTGCTGCGCGTGATACATTCAAGCTAACACTAACTAACTTGACAAAACAGGATTCACTGTCTTCTTACTTAGTCTTTTCAGAGTAAGACGAACTTCCCCTTGAACAAACTCATATTTTCAGAATAATATGATTTTCCTTACAAGAACATGTTAACCAGTTTCCACCTTGTGGTTGAAGCATGAATAACATGCAAACATCTTTTAACATATCGCCAAGCTAGTTTCTGAACTCAATAAAAGTGTTAGTTAACCCAAAAGAATGTATATCATGAATCCATTACAAAATAAAGTTACTCCTTTAATAAAAGATAAATCAAATTAATTCAGTTGCTGTTCTCTTGTTTCTGTGACAAACTAGAGAAAAGGTTCAATAAAGCAGATAAAACAGGGATTTAAACAGGAAATTAATCTACATTAATTGGCAATTCAATGTGTAATGATTACAAGTTTCTGCGATTAATCACAGAAATCTGTGCAATTAATTAGTTAATGTTTTAAAATTTGATTCACAGCCTTAATTTACTATTAATTTATTGGGATCAAACATATAAAACTACCAGTATGCTCCTTTAAATGAACTTCAAATGACCTTGTTCATACAACATGGTGACGATGTCTGTTGTTTACCTGTTCTGGTGGCTATAGGTTGGATTCAAACAACGACAAGCCAACAGGTAAATGTAGATAAATAAAGATGAAAATACATTAAAAATAAAGATTTAAAGTAGCAAACTACAAAACAGGATTAAGTGTGTGTAAGTGTGACATCATCAGGATCCAGGATGTTATTACAGGTGAAATGATGATACCTGTGATTCTGACTCTAAACACGCCTCTTTACTTCACGTATGAATATGTAGGTGTCTGTCTGGTTACTCAGCGTCACACTGAAACTATTAGACGGCATAACAGAGTATATATATACACAGATTATACATTTACACAAGGTTTCGATCATAAATCATCTTTTAATCAAAGAACTCACACACACACACACAGACACACACAGCTCTTCTGTGCTCATTGTGCCACGCCTCATGACTCATGTGAACCAGAGCAGACTGTCAATCACACCCAACTGATGTGTGTGTGTGTGTGTGTGTATGTATGTGTGTGTGTGGTGTGTGTGTATTTATGATCACATTGCTGTATGTTGAATCATAAGAGTTGTGCGGGCACTTACAAGATGTGAAAGCACATAAGCAAGTATTTCAAAGGCATCTGTGTGTGTGTGTGTGTGTGTGTGTGTGTGTGTGTGTGTGTGTGTGTGTGTGTGTGTGTGTAGTTAGTGTGCATGTTGATGACATGATGATACCTGATAGTCTCTTTTTGAATAAAACAAAGTCTGCCTGTCTTTGTGTTTTCTCTTTTTCCTTTCTGGCTTATCTGTTTGATATTTTGGCTTAATGTTTGAGTTGGGGCAAAGGTCAGGGGTCACCAAAAGGACTGTAATGTGGATCTACATTCCAGCCCTCACCTGTGGTCCTGAGCTCTGGGAACTGAGTGAAAGAATGAGATTGTGGATATAAGTATGGGAACGTTTCCTCTGCAGGGTTTTGGGATTTGGGTGCTCTGGATGGAGTTCTGAGTAGAACCTCTGCTCCTTTGTGTTAAAAGGGAGCGGCTGAGGTGGTCCAGGACTCTGATCCAGATGCCTTCTGTGGCTCTTTCCCATTGATAAGGTAGCAGGTAGTGCTGGAGTCACCCAACATCACAAATGATTGTGAACCTGCTCATGTTTCCTATCCACTCCTTTCTCACGACTGACTGCAAACTATGCTGCATTTTTTTTTTTTTTTTTTTTTTTTTGAAGAGAAGTTAGTACTCTGACAGAGTTAAAGTTCAAGTTTCAAGTTTATTTATATAGCCCAATATCACAAAGACTCAATGGGCTTCACAATCCAAAACAAAACACAGCAGGAACAGCAAATAACATGTACAATAGTTAAAACACTATGAAGCAGGTCAAAACAGTGGAAAGAGACCACCTACTCAACAGTTAAAACACAATGTAAAAAGATATGCTTTTAATTCAGATTTAAAAGAGTCATTTGAATTCGACTGTCTAATCTCAACAGGCTGTTCCACAAAACAGGAGCACAATGAGAAAAAGCCCGAGATCCCGCTGACTTCTTTTTTACTCTCAGAACCGATAATAAGCTGGTGTTTTGGGATCGTACAGCCCGAGATGGTGAATACAGCTGCAGCAGTTCTACTAGGTATGAAGGTATGAAGGTGCAGCTCCATTTAAAATCTTGTAAGTTAATAAAAGCATCTTAAAATCACACTGTGCATGAACAGGAAGCCAGTGAAGTGATAATAGTAATGCTGTCAAATTTTCTAGTATTTGTTAATCTAGCAGCTGCATTTTGAACCATCTGAAGCTTTTTCAGGCTACGCTTAGGTAGGCCAGAAAATAAAACATTGCCATAGTCCAACCTAGATGACAAAAGGCATGGATTAGGGTCTTGGCATCAGCCTTGGACAGACAAAATCTAATTTTTTGCAATGTTGCAAAGATGAAAGAATGCTGTCTTGGTGACTTCGATGATATGAGCATGAAAAGATAAGTTAGTATCAAAGAGTACAGAGTACACCACAATTTTGAACTGTTCTGCTGTGAGTAATTGTACAGAGCAGATTCTACAAAATCAGATGATGAGACAGTTAATATGACGTTTCCTCCATTTTGGATGACGGTTCCCTACTTTCTCTCAAAGGTCAGCAGCATCATCAGGCTTGCGATTGGGCAGCTACATGAATTTGCATGTGAAAGTTCACCAAAATTGAACTCTATGTGAAAGCATCACACAGAGTTTTTCTTTTACCATCGCGTGAATTTAGTTCAAAAAATCCACTATTTGCAGTGATTAAATTGAAATAGATTGATTTTGCTCTAAAATGTCGCTGTTAAAAAGTACGAGCCAGCCTAAAGTTTTCTCTATTTCTTCCTTAAACTCCATGTAGATCTCAGTTTTTCATGGTGTCAACAGCTTTTCTTGCATCTCAGGCAATAACCACATACTGTATGTACATGAGCATAAGCCGAGTTTTTATTACCAAATTTCACAACTCAAATCGGGGCTTATACATGAGATCGGCTTATACTCGGGTATACACTGAGTAACCAGAGTGGTGTTGCATCTTCTCAACTGACACTGAACAATTTTGTTATCCTCAGTCGTGTTTCGTTAAAAAGTTGGAGCGATGAGAGCAGAGAGCTGCTAAGCTAAAAGCTGCTGCAGTTTGTTGCAGGAAGTAACGTCTCTACATGTGCGGTAACGTCAAATGATCTACAGCTGCATCGGCTGAGCTTCTTGATGATGTGTGTTCATACGTTCCATGTACTGACCAAGGTGAGGTGGGAATCAAATTAGCTTTTTATCATCTTAAAAATATTTCAAAAGTTAGGTCGTTTCTCTGTCTGAGCAACACAGAGACTAGTGCAGCTTTTATAACTAGTAGTGATTACTGTAATGCGCTCCTATCTGATCTGCCCAAAAACACTATAAATCACCTGCAATTAATTCAGAATTCTGCTGCACGAGTGCTGACTGGACTAGAAGGAGAGACACATTTAAAAACACATTTGTTCAGCTTGGTTTCATATAATGTTTTATGATTTTATATTTTAATTTAATTGATCTTATTAAATTTATGTATATTTTAATCAACTGTTATCAATATTTTGTGTGTGTTTGTCAATCACCTGTGAAGCACTTTGAGTTGCATTTACTTGTATATAAATAAAGTTTGATGGACTGATTGATTGATTGATTGATTGATTGATTGATTGAAATACCAGTTATCACGTGAAAGCACCTAAGGTGAGGAGGAACCTCATTTCTCATTCTTTCAGTCACTTCCCAGAGTTCATGACAGATAAGAACTGGAATGTAAATGTACCGGTATTGATCGTTTTGCCTTCAGGTTCAATTCTCTCTCTGTCTGTCTGCATCACTGCAGACGCTGCACCAGAACTTATTAAACCTAACATATACACAGTGTAACAGTATAAGAAATATGTCTTATGTTTGATAATTGTTTAAATATCTGAAAATGAAATGTCCAAAATTCTTTTGCAAAACTTCCATCTTGGCATCAGATGAACATGAGTTACATTTTAAGAATTCTGAACATCATTTCATCTCCTTGTTCTCTTGTTCTCTTTTTTAGCCAAAACGTGCGATCAGACCCCCGCTGTAACCATGTCTGCCTGGCCAACGCAGCAGAAGGGGCGTGGCCTATCATCTCTCCTTTGTTGCTGTTTCAAAGAAAGTGACCAACCAGAGATCACCTATTGCCATGACAACATCAACACAGTGACAGCACTAGAGCCCACCCTGCCCATGCCACCCCACCAAGAGCTGGACGCCATGTTCACAGAGCTTGTGGTGAGTACAACAGGGCTTAAAGGACTATGCCACCCATTTTACATGTTTGAGTCTGATATATTCAGTTTTCATACATGTTATGTTACTGACAATCATTTCCCAAAGGATAAAACTGTATTTCAGCTTTCCTGATATTTTGCAAAATCTCTTAATCTTTCAAAATCAAATATTCAAGTGATACACCCACCTTAAAAATCCATGTTTCTCCTGCTAATAGTTACACAGCCTTATGAAGTCACGGTCCTTTAAATTTTTCCATAAACGCAGGTCTTCTTTTGGGACTATATTCCCTGGTGGAGGCATACATTCACTCCATGCTTTTTATTGTACTTAAATGCTAAAATTACATAAGTTCTAAAAAAAAACCTGAATACACGTCTTGTTGGTGATGATGGATTACCTATCCCAAGAACGTTTCAAGTATCAACAAGTTGATTTTAATAGAGAATGAACTGAAACCAATGGTGGTGTGTTAGGGCCATATACGATGGAAAAAAAATGAGGGGATATTATTTTTAAACTTGAAAATTTGCCAGTTTTTAAACTCAAAAATATGCCAGTTTTAAAAGTCTGTATGCTTATGATAATTCAATGATTTTGCGCTAAAAGCACAAGTATTTCTTTATTGCTAAATCCGATGGAAAATTAGAATTTAAAAAGGTCATGTATTTGCAAAAAAAAGTTACAAATTTTTGAGTTTTAAAACTCGAAATAATGCCCCCCTTGTTTTTTTTTTTTTTTTTNTTTTTTTTTTTTTTTTTGTTTTTTTTTTTGTCTTATATGGCCCTAATATGCTGTTGTAGAAACCAATGACAGTCTAGAAGGTAGGAAAAACAATTTTAATATTCACCATTCCAGTAGTATGCTTTGGGAAATGATTGTCAGTTACGTAACGTGTATGAAAATTGAATATATTAGGCTCAAACATATGACATGGGTGGTATAGTCCTTTAAAGTACAATGACAGTCACTAAAGGACCATACCAGCGATTTTGTATGTTCAAGCCCAATATAAAACGCTCATACATATTATATGACTGACAAACATTTCCCAAAACATATTACAGGAGTGGTAAATATTAGAATTGTTTTTCCTACCTTCCAGACTGTTATTGGTTTCAGTTCATTCCAGTAAGACATAAAAATCAACTTGTAGAGACTTAAAACATGCTTGACATAAATAACCAATCACAGAGACCATTATGTCTAAAGTTGTTTTGTTGAAGTAACTTTATTTAACCGATCCAACATGGAGCTGCACAGATGACAATGTATGACTAGTGCCGACTTTTTGATGACTTTTACTGAGAAATTAAAATGACCATGACTTCTACAATCGTTAAAAAGCGTTAGCAGGTGAAACATTGAATTTTAAGCTCTGTGTATCACCTGAACATTAGATTTTGAGAGCTCAGGGGATTTGGCAAAATAACAGGAAAATTAAAATATGGTTTTATGTTTTATAAATTGTCAGTAATGTAACATCACGCTCATGCTCAGCGTAGAAACTTCCTGAAACCGTTTGACTTTCTGGTTTCAGGATGAGCTGGACCTCACAGAGGAGCACAGGGCTGCCATGTTTGCTTTACCAGCAGAGAAGAAATGGCACATCTACTGCAGTAAGAGAATGGTAAGAAAGCATTCTGAAGGGTTTTTCTGCCTATACACACACACACACTTATCTGGGAGTACAATGATTTCTGTATGTACGTTTTTCTATAACCAGTTTTAACCTGTGTGTGTGTGTGTGTGTGTGTGTGTGTGTGTGTGTGTGTGTGTATTTCAGGAGGCAGAGGAAAGCAGAGGAGCGACCAGCTGGCCAGAGTTTTATATTGACCAGCTCAACACCATGGCTGCTGTGAGTAAGGCCACGACCTTTAACCTGTATCGTCTGCTAGCATCAGTTTAATTCAGAGACACGTTGCGCAGATTCACAGCCTCACATTAAATAAACGCTGTGATAAAGAAGCTTGTCTTTTATTAATTAGAGTTAGATAATTTGCTTGCCTGCCTGAGTGACATAAAATGTTGGATGTCCCAAAACTTTCTAAAACTGAATGACGATACATTGGAGGTCATAATCTTTGGTCAAACTCATTCCAGCAGCCTGCTTCACAGTATGCCTGGCTCTCTAACTAAAAATATTAAGCCGGCTGCTAGAAATCTTGGGGTAATCTTTGACACAGATCTGTGTTTTGAGGCCCATGTTAAGAATGTTGTCCACTCCTGCTTCTCTCAGCGAAAGAAAATTTCCTAAATCAGATTGTTCTTGTCTCCCACTGACCTCCACAAAGTTATCCATGCATTTATTTTTTCCTGGCTGGACTACTGTAATGCACTCTATGCTTGTATTAGTCAGAGCTCCTTCACCAACTCCATCTGGTGCAGAATGCTGCTGTTCGAATTTTAACTGGCACTGTTAAAAATATGAACACATAACTCCTGTCCTTGCTAATTTACACTGGCTGCCTGTTTTATTCCGGATTGATTTTAGAATTTTAATGATCACGTTTAAATCTTTAAATGGCCTTTCTCAGAATTATTTAAAGGATGTCCTGACTCCCTATGTGCCCGGGCATTCTCTGAGATTGGTGGATGCAGCTATGATCGGGCCTTTGCTGTTAGACTTCCAGACTATGGAACACTTTGCCTATTGAAATTAGACAGACTACATCTTTAGCAACTTTTAAATCAGCTCTTAAAACTTTCTTTTATAGGAAGGCGTTTATGAATACTTAAGTATAAGTTATTGTTTGTTCTGCTCTTGCCAATTAGTCAGTTTTAACCTTATTTTATCCCCCGATTTTTTATGATTCCTGTGTTGTTTCTATCTGTGCTATTTGCTGTTTTTCTTTTTTTTTATTTTATGTGAAGCACTTTGTAACTTTGTTAAGAAAGGTGCTATATAAATAAAGTTTAATAATAATAATAATAATAATAATAATAATAATAATAATAACAATATTCATAATAATAATAATAATAATAATCAGCACTGGTGTCACAGTAGTGTTGTTGTTGTCAGGTGCGTCTCAGGTAAAAGTCAATGGACATCAGTGTGTTAATGAGCTGTTTCATATTAACGAGTCACAATTTATCCTGATTTATCTGCTGTTAAAGAGAAACTGACTCGTTAAAGCAGCAAAGAAACACACTGTAAATTCTCACTTAAACCGGTATTAAAATAATAGCCGGTATCTAATACTCGGCGGGAGGCGGAGTCAGCAGGAGGAAATAAAAGCCGGTCTCATATAAAGGCGGGTTTGGTGTTTGTCTTTTACTGGTCCAGGAAACTAAGAGTGTAATCTGCTGCTGCCACCAGATGACAGCAGCCATGTTTGGTATGATTCATATGCAAAACTCCACGTCCCCCGTGAGGAGCGCGACGCTCTGCTGTCACCACAAACCAGGAAAATTAACTTTCTAAAAGCTGCCTAGAGGCGTGTTCACACTGTCATCTTCTCCTTGTGGCGGTGTGTTTTTATGCAGTTATGGATTTGTCCANAGGCGTGTTCACACTGTCATCTTCTCCTTGTGGCGGTGTGTTTTTATGCAGTTATGGATTTGTCCACCGGCAAAATTAGAAATAAAGCCTGTCTCTGATAAAAGCCTGTCTCTTGTACTGGAGACAGGCTCTGCAGTAAAAGTAAGTAAAGGCCCCGCCCACTAATAGAGCATTTACAGTAAACTCTGATTTAGAGCTCCATGTTTTAAGAGATAAGAGAAAACCCCTCATGTGGAGTGGACTTCTGAGTTTTGATCAGATCAAAACTCATCCTTTAAATAAACTGACTGATCAGCTGAGTGTTTTTATCTATCAAAGTTATTAATCATTGATATATGAGACAAAAACATTTTAAAACATCAGATTTCATTTTAGTGTGTCAGTGTGTTTTACTACATGTAAATAAGGAAATACTGTAATAACGCCTCTTTGAAGACAAACAATAAAAGATGCTGACAACAGACGTTTATGAACGAGGGAACGAGACGATATTTTGCACTAAGTCTTGTGCTAAGCTTTATGAATCCCGTCCATCGTTGCTGCTTTATTTTCTTATAGCTACATGTGAGTTTAATGTCAAGGTTTGATGCTTGATTCTCCATTCAGGATGCTGGAAATACCTAAACATTGTTTTATTAGAAGACGCAGAGTTGATTTTGAATTTTTCATGTTTCATTTTTCTTCCCAGAGGAAGACTCTGCTGGCACTGGAGGGTGAAGAAGAGGAAGAAAGACATAAGATCATAGACGGCCTGAAGACGGCACTGAGGACACAGCCCATGAGGTATAAACCATCATACACACCTAGATGAGATTCAGCTTCTGAAAATAGCCATCTAAATAAATCAAGTGTAAACCAAAGTCTGAAGTCTTGGTGTTATCTTTGACTCAACTCTGTCCTTTAAAGCACAAGTAATTCAGACCTGTTTTCTTCAGTTCAGGTAGATATCTAAGATTAGGTTCTCTCCTTTTCAGACCTAGAAAAGGTCATCCATGCATATATGTCCTCCAGGTTTGATAATTGTAATGCTCTTTATTCAGGCATCAGCAAAGGCAAAATTCACCAGCTTCAGCTTATCCAAAATGCTGCTGCTAGGCTTTTAACTCGCTCCAGAACAAGTGACCATATTAGTTTGCACCAGTTGGTGGTGGTAATGCACCAATTTGTTATTTGCCAACCGCCATAAAATTTTAAAGAAGAAGAAGAAGACCATATTAGTCTGATTCTGGCTGGCCTTCACTGTTTGCCTGTTAGCTTCAGGATTGATTTTAAGGTATTATTGATTTATTTTTAAAGCTCTACATGGTCAAGCATACGTGATGCATATGTGATCTTGCGTCGGCGTTTTTGTTTGCCCGACACAAGCTCTGTTTTAATTCACTATTTTAACTAGTTCTAGCTGGATTTTAACGTTACACTTTTAAACCTTGGTTGTTTTACCTATATATTTTAACAAAGTAAAGGTTTTAGCTATCATTTTAGCCATCGGTCCCTTCGATTTTTAACTTTCCGAAAAACAGCCAGCTCTCAACTACTGCTAGCTTAGCTTGTTTTTAGCTTGGTGGCTAAACTAGCCGCTCGTCGCTACTTTTAACTATGTCAACCATACAGTGCGAGGATTATGGACCACTACAGAGGGCTAAT
>VXCM01007072.1:0-13388 GCA_014773175.1 Lucifuga dentata
GACATGTAAGGATCTAAGGAACACACATTACACATCAACATCCTACAGCTGCTCAACACCTAAACACGTCAGAAAATTCACCACTTAAAGGACCTTACTGCTGATTTTTAAATCAGTTCAATTAAATACCTTTATATACCTTCCAGCCATGCTGGAAATTGATCTTTGGTTTCACCAGAAAAAGACTTTGTGTGTACATCACATCACCAGCAGTTCATACAGTATATATACAATATAAAACATGCAACATAAAATGCACAACATAAAATATAACATAAAATACACAACATAAAATATACAACGTAAAACACACAACATAAATATACAACATAAAACATGCAACATAAACATACAACATAAATATACAACATAAAACACACAACATAAAAAACACAACATAAAACATGCAATATAAACATACAACATAAATATACACCATAAAACACACAACATAAAACACAGAACAGAAAAAAGGCAGTATTTCTGCTTTTATAGGATAAATACATTTACTTAGCTAGTTTGTAAAGTCTTAAGTATTTATTAAGAATTTATATTAAGATTTAAGAATTCTGCATGTTTACATTACTGAGAACAGTTTTCCAAAAATGAAACTACCAGTACTTATTTTAGCATTGATGTTACTTCGGCAAATCCTCTAATCTTTAGAATCCAATATTCAGGTGATACACACCTTAAAATTCAATGTTTTGCCTGCTAATACTTATGCATGATTGTAGAAGGCATGTTCATTTTAATTTCTCAGTAAAAATGGGGGTTTCTGGGTGGAGACACCCATTTTCTTTTATGGATCAGTTAAATAAAGTTACTTTGACAAAATACTTAATAGATGTTTTGTTCTCTGTGATGGATTATTTACCTCAGCATGTTTCAAGTCTCTATAAGTTAATTTTTATAGCATACTGCCAGGGCTGGCCTGTGGCATAGGTGAACTAGGCAGTCACCAAGGGTCCCACGGCTGCTAGGGAGCCCCCACATCAAGAGTGAAACTAAACTTTTTTGCAGCAAATAATTTTCACAGCTGCAGAAATGTAATGAAATCTAAGTGCTAACTTTGTGAGTTATAACTTACTGTAACTGTAAGTAGCTGGCATCGGCACAGCATATATAGAGCTCAATGTGCATCGACACTAACGGTGTTATAAAATCACCTTTATTCAGCACAGAACTAATATCATAACATGGAACTTATGCACATTATGGTTGACATTACATTTTAATGAAGATTAGGCGCATAGGAGATTTAGTAAATATTTATGGAGTGGGCTGGCAGAATTCTGGGATGTAAGGTTAATACTGCAGAGTAAAGGGTAGCCACACCCCTTTTGTATGTTATTATTATTATTATTATTATCATTATTAATTTATATACTAATCCACACTGCCCATTGAAAACATGTCTGTTCAGACCGGACCGGACTTTATGGTGTGTGCTGCAGCCTGCCATTAGTGCCCATGGAGCGAAGCATATGCTGCCACACCTGGAGCATATCCTGCCATGCGCAGATTACTTTTTACTGGCACAGCTCAATTTGAGAACTGCTCATCCAAACAACTTCACACGTGACACTGNATTACTTTTTACTGGCACAGCTCAATTTGAGAACTGCTCATCCAAACAACTTCACACGTGACACTGGGGTCCTGAGGAATAAACCTGCCTCAGGACTGAGATCCTGAGGAATAAACCTGCTGAATTTCACCTTCATACAGTGATGGGTTCTAGAGATATTGGTTCCACAGAAAGAGATTTCTGTATTTCTAGCTATATTTATTTTCATTTAGCACTAAAAATACAATCTCTCTTAAAAAAAACTTGTCCAAAGTCCCAGAAAGGCTTGGGCTGCCCTGTGTACTGTAATGAACTGAAACCAATGACAATCTGGAAGGTAGGAAAAACAATTCTAATATTTACCGCTCCAGTAGTATGTTTTGGAAAATGGTCATATTTATTTGGCCCAAATAAATAACAACACTGGTACGGTCCTTTAAGCACTGCAACCTTTAATTAAAATAATTTAGAGATACATACAGTAAGCAAGTTTGGCTTTGAGCCAAGCCTGCAGAGTCTAAACTAAACTCAGTGCACAAGAGTCTAAACTCAGTCTAAACTCAGTGCACGATAGTCTAAACTCAGGGCACTGGACCCAGCTTGGTGCAGATTTTGGGTGGTGCCCTCTGCTGGCAGCCTTTATCATAGCCCTCACACTGCAGAGACACTCACCATCCATCTCCTGTATGGGAATCTGTCCAAAAATGTGTAAGTAAGGTCTGTAGAAGACTCGGCGGAAGATCCAGACAGGCCGAGGATCGTACGAGTAAAGAAGAGCCTGGTTGGCTACGCCATAAGCCATGAGCCACACAAACAGGAAGAAGAGGAAGAAGAAAACATCCTTCATCTGAGGGCAGAAAAAGAGCGGCAGCCAGCCTGTCAGATTCCATGCTGACGCTCTCAGAAACAAACACAAAGTTATTTTACATTTCTCATCTTGTCACCACAACACAACAGTTTTTGTTCCAAGTGAAGCTTTTATTGAAAGTAACAGCTTTCTGCTGGTTTTCCATGTTTGAACCCAATAAATCCAACATAAACATGGACCTTACATAAACATTACAGGACTGCCAACCAAATTCCCAAAACATACTACTAAATATTAGAATTGATTTCAGTATTACAGGATAAAACTGCTTTTACCAAGAAATTAAAATGACAGTGACTTCTACAATCATGCATAAGTGTTAGCAGGTGAAACATTAAATTTTAAGTTGGATTTATCACCTGAACATTTGATTTTGAAAGATTAGCAGATTTGACAAAATAACAGGAAAACTAAAGTATGGTTTTTTGTTTTGTAAAATGGTTGTCAGTAATGTGTATGTGGGTGGTATTTATTGGGCTAAAACATGCAAAGTCACCGGTATACTCCTTTAAACATATAACATAGAAAATACATAAAGTGAAAGAAAAAAGTGAGAACCCTTTGGGATTTCTTGTATTTATGTATTAATTATTGACGTGTGTGTGTACAGATGTGTTTAAACAAACAGCCAATCAGCATGAATTATTGCTGTGATGTTAACAAGTGGGAAGTTTAATATTTAACTGTTAAGTCATTTACACATCAGAGGTGTTACCCTGCAATCTCAGTACATTACAGTACCTAGCCCTCACTCTGGTGGTGATTAGTCTACCTATGGAAATAGTATAGAACTGTAACCATATGAATGAGGCTAGGGCAGAGGTTATTTGTCTCACTGCTCACTGTCTGCATCCTAAAGTCTTCCCTACTTCACCCATTAGTCACACCCAATGTGGCCCGCCTGTTAAATGTAACATATAGGAACTTTAGGTAACAACTACTACCTCTAGCTGTTAGGTATGAGATTGACTTTAACCAACAAGTATACTTTTGTTGCTAAGGAAATGCTATTTTCATTGAGTCCAAGTTAACCTTGAAAAAAAATACAATTGAATCTTGAACCTAGGCACACACTTCCTGTTATTTTTACATCATTGAGGAGAGGCTATATAAATCTTTAAGAACCCTTCTTATAATAAAATGAAAAATTCTTAGACAATTACTTTACAGTTTATAATCTTTATTTGGCAAATGCAAAATCAAACAGCAATCAATGAATAATATGAATGTAGAAATAAAAAAACTTGAAAAACTTTCACCATATTTCTAACCCTGCACATGATTCTGTGTATTACTAGCAAGAAAGTCACAAAGCAGACTTACAGCTCAAAAAGAGTAAAAAGTGAAATGGATGAATGTAAAATCATAAAAATGTAAAAACTAGAAAAACGTAAAAATAGAAAAATCAGAAAACTGGACAAATCTTAATCTAAGAAAATCAAGAAAAATTGAATTCTCAGATTTGGATGATGGAGAGAGTTCCGTGCTTTCCTAATCATTAGAAAATTTCAGAATCCTCAATCCTTAAAAGGCTTGCAGTCCTCGGCTGTGTCTGATGATTCCTCAGTTTAATCATTCAGACAAAGATTTCTCTTGTATTTCTCTGCTGTGTCAGGAGCTTCTGAACACCACATCTGGGTGCCTAAGCTCTTGGTTGCTTTTTGTCCATCATTGGGCTCCTCAATCAAACTTTGGCATGGTCCTCAGCCCAGGAGATATGCCCCAAAATTCAAAAGTCTCATTTACTTTATACTGTTCATACAATCATACATTGTATGTGTACAATCATATGCTCGGGTAAAGAAAGGGGCAGAGCTGTCAACTGATGACCACCTCATGGTGAGTTGGGTCAGATGATGAGGGAGGCCACCAAACAGACCAGGAAGGCCAAAGGAGTTGTAAGAGTCTTCTGGGAATGTTTGGCAGAAGAACCTGTCTGGATGATCTTCAACTTCCACCTCCAAAAGAAGTTCTCCTGCATTCTGAGGGAGGCTGGGGACATGGAGTCAGAGTGGACCCTGTTCAAAGCCTCCATTGTTGAAGCAGCTGTTTTGAGCTGTGGCCAGAAGGTTGTCGGTGCCTGTTGTGGCAGCAACCCAAGAACCCACTGGTGGACGCCAGCGGTGAGGGAAGCCATCAGGCTGAAGAAAGAGGCCTTTTGTGTTTGGTTGGCACAGGGGACTCTGGAATCGGCTGACAGGTACCGGCAGGCCAGAAGGACTGCAGCATCAGTGGTTGAAGAAGCAAAAACTCGGGTGTGGGAGGAGTTTGGGGAGGCCATGGAAAACAACTTTCAATTGGCCTCGAAGCTGTTCAGGCAAACTATCAGATGACCCAGAACAGGTGGGAGGTCCATAGCCAAACTTTACAGCAAGGGCGGAGAGCTACTCACCCGGACTTGGGCAGTGGAAGGAGGTTTGTTGGGTGGTGGAAGGAGCACTTTGAGGAACTCCTTAACCAGGCTTCCATGCCCTCCACAGGGGAGGCAGNTGGTGGAAGGAGCACTTTGAGGAACTCCTTAACCAGGCTTCCATGCCCTCCACAGGGGAGGCAGAGGTGGAGGACTCAGGTGGATTGGAGACCATCTCTCTGGTGGAGGTCACTGAGGTAGTTAAAAAGTTCCTCAGTGGCAAATCACGGGGAAGGGACTAGATCTGATCTGAGATGCTGAACTCTCTGGATGTTGTGGGGTTGTCATGGCTGACATGCCTATGTAACACCCCTGGAGTGGCAGACTGTGGTGGTGGTCCCCATTTTTAAAAAGGGGAACCAGAAGGTATGTTCCAACTATCGAGGGATCACACTTCTCAGCCTCCTGGGAAAAGCCTATGCAGGGGTGCTGAAAAGGAGACTCAGATTGATAGTCGAATCTCAGATCCAGGAGGAGCAATGTGAGTTCCTGGCCGTGGAACTGTGGACCAGCATTTTACCCTTCCACAGATAGTAGAGGGGGCTTGGGAGTATCCCCAACCAGTCTACATGTGTTTTGTGAATCTGGAAAAGGCCTACAACTGTGTCCTTTGAGGTGTTCTGTGTGTGTGTGTGGGNGGGGGGGGGGGTGCTGCAGGAGTATGGGGTACCGAGTTCATTGACACGGGCTATTTGGTCCCTGTACAACCAAAGCCATCCTCTGCATCCTCTGCACTAAATCAGACCAGTTTCTGGTGGACGTTGGACTCCACCAGGGCTGCCCCTTGTCTCCAATCCTGTTTGTGATTTTCATGGACAGAATTTCAAGGCGCAGTTTGGCGACCTCAGAATTGCATCCCTGCTTTTTGCGGACAATGTGGTTCTGCTAGCTTCATCAGACAGTGACCTTCGATGTGCACTGAGCAGGTTTGAGGTCGAGTGTGAAGTGACTGGGATGAAAATCAGCACCTCCAAGTCTGAGACCATGGTGCTCTGTTGGAAAAAGGTGGACTGTTCCCTCCAGGTTAGAGGGGAGTCACTACCCCAGACGGAGGAGTTTATTTCTCAGGGTCTTGTTCAGGAGTGAGGGTAGGATGGAGCGTGAGATTGACAGATGGATTGGTGCAGCTCCCAAGGTCCTACAGATGCTGTACTGGACCGTCATGGTGAAGAGGGAGCTGAAGCAGAGCAGAAGGCGAGGCTCTCAATTTACCAATCAATCTATGTTCCTATCCTCGCCTATGGCCATGAGCTTTGGGTAGTGACCAAAAGGACAAGATCATGGATACAAGCAGCGGAAATGAAATTCCTCCGTAGGGTGTCTGGGCTCACTCTCAGTGACAGGGTGATAAGCTTGGACATCTGGGAGGGACTCGGAGTAGAGCTGCTGCTCCTCCACATCGAAAGGAGTCAGTTGNTGGACATCTGGGAGGGACTCGGAGTAGAGCTGCTGCTCCTCCACATCGAAAGGAGTCAGTTGAGGTTGTTCAGCCACCTAGTAAGGATGCCCCCGGTCGTCTCCCTAGGGAGTTCTTCCAGTCATGTCCAACTGGGAAGAGGCCCCGAGGAAGACCCAGGACATGCTGGAGGGATTATATCTCCTGGCTGACCTGGGAACACCTTGAAGTCCCCCAGGAGGAGTTAGAGGGCCTGGCCAGGGACATGAAGTATGGGCCGGGTTGCTTAGTCTGCTGCCACCGCGACCCGGACCTGGATGAACGGAGGATAATGGATGGATGGATGGATACTTGGGTCTCCTCCTTTCAAGAGGGGAATAACAAATGCAGCTTTCCAAGCCTTGGGGATCTTATTTGTTGACAAAGAGAGATTAAAAATGTGACACAAAAGTTTACCAATAAAATCAGATGCCAGTTTTAAAAAGACAGGCTCTAAGTTATCTGGTCCACTGAGTTTTCTGGGATTAAGTTTTTTAAGAGCTTTAATGAGCTCTCTTGTGGTAAAGGGGGTGAAATTAAAAACCTGGTCATTGTCAGCAGCTCAGCTCTGACATTAATTTGAGATACTCTAGGAGTATTTTCAGTATCAAACAAGAAGCCAGAAGAAATAAAGTGCTTATTAAAATGATTTAACATTTCAGTTTTGTCAGTTACCCTGATACCATCCATAAGTATACTTGGCAGAAGGTTTACTGAATTACAGCTAGCAGACAATGATTTAATGGCTTTCCAGAATTTCTTTGGATTTTTTAGGCTTTCTGTAGTCATGGACAGATAATATTCAGCCTTAGATTTTCTGAGGAGGGAGGTGAATTTATTCCTCAGTTGTCTAAAGTGAATCCAGTCAGCCTCTAAACCTGATTTCCGTGCTCTGGCCCATGCTGAGTTACGTTCATGAAGTACGTCTGATAGCTGAGATGTAAATCAAGGATTATCACACCGTTTGATTTTTAGTTTGCAGAAGGGAGCATGTTTGTTTGCGATATAAGTGAAACTAGTATAAAAATAATTCCAGGCTAGTTCAACATCATCAAATAACTCAATTCTATCCCAGCTGAAATGATACAAGTCATGTAAGAAAGCCTGCTCAACGAACATCTTCATGTTACGTTTTTCAACAAAACGTGGCTTACTTTTAAGCATCTTTGTATCACGTACCGCTGCTATCACACAATGATCACTCACATCATTTGGGAAAACACCTGTGGCAACAAATTTAAAAGGCTTATTTGTTAAGACTAAATCAATAAGTGTAGATTTTTTTAGACATTTGGAATTGGGTCTTGTAGGGGAATCAATTAATTGTGTGAGATTTAAAGAATCACACTGTACTTTCAACGCATTGGACGCAGGGGTTAGCCAGTCCCAATTCAGATCAGCAATCAAGATAATTTCATTATATTTCAGTTGTGTGACAGAAGACTCATGAGAGTGGACAAAGGGCAGATGGGGGCCTATAACATCCCACCAACATAATATGTTTATTTCTAGATAATTGTATTTCAAGAGCCAGCAACTCGAGTTCTTTACTCATAGATTCAGAAAGCACTAATTTAGTATCAAATTTGTGCTTGACATAGATAGCCACTCCACCGTCTTTTCTTTGGCGATCAGCACGATAAACATTGTAGGCATCAATACAAATATCCTTATCTCGCACTGATTTAGTAAGCCAAGTTTCAGATAAAACAACAATATCAGCATTTGTAGATGTTATCCAGATCTTTATCATATCCAAACTCCTTACACTGATATGAATAATCCCAAGACCAGATCTAGCTTTAAAATCTGCAGGTGTAAAACTTGTGAAAGAATGTCAGGACCTGGATTTGTCTCAACATTCCCTGAAAGCAATAGTAATAATGCAATCCAAAGTTTGTGCTTATTGTTAAAACCTTTACCATCAGTCACCAGGCCAGGAGAAAATGCATTATTGATAGGGGAAGTTGGAGAAATACAGAAATAGTCTCTCAAAACAAGGAGACAATAGGGGTGGAGGGGCTCCTCTGCAATAAGCAGCCATTTAGATGTATCCACAGTCACCAACTCCCCCAGCTGAGTAGGAATTGTAAAAGTAGTTTTGCAACAGGCACTGAGGGGTAAAGTAAAATTATCATAAAACAGTACATTCCAACAGTAGTGCTGTAGAGGTGTTGCCAGACCCATAAAGGCTCCCAGTAGTACCGCACAAAAATTAAAAACTCAATACAATGAATAGTGACATAGTATGAGTCAGTAAAAAATAGAAACTAAAAGATCTTAATTCAAATCAGTGGGTCTGAGATCCTGATAAAATTGTTATGTGGATCACACAAGTCATGGGAGTTGAAAAGTCCAGGACAGCGAATCCAAAAATCCAGGCCAGGTATATTCAGTGACTCAAATGCCAACTTTCAGACAGAAAGGATCGCAGCTTCAGCAGATCAATAATCCATGGCAGATTTTCCTTTAGTTAACAGCAGCGTGGGGAGAAAGCCAGTGGCAGTCCTCCGAAAACACACAGAACAGGTGTTTTACCTCCACTCATACATCCGGAAAATGTTGAACCACACATCTAGCAGTGCAAAAGAATCACCGGATTGTGAATATCAGATCCAGCAGACTCAGATACAACAGCACCAATCCCACAGCATTTCGTACAGCAAGCGACCCATCATGAGTCCATGCAAAAAGTCAGTGCCCAAAGTTAAAAATTCAGGTAAAATCCAGCTTCCACTTGAGACAATAAAATAACGATCACAACACGGCACAACTGTCGGTTCAACAGCAAAATCGCACAAAGAGGACTGTAACAGACAGACTTTATCACATTTAGGTAGACGAGACTTGCTCACACACAGAGACGTGCTGCCATCTTGAACATCAACTCTAAATGAAGGAGTAACCCCCACAAAGTTATCTCACCACCACAGTCAGGCTCAAAGCTGCTCGTCTTCAAGATGTGGTGATGTTTGTCAGTTGCTGGTCTGATGTGAGAGCTGCTCTGCATATTCAAGCACTATTTTCTTGCAATTTTATATTGACGTTCTCATTTTTATATCGAAGATTTTTTAATATTGCGACACGACTTTATATCGTTTATATCGTCCAGCCCTAGTTTAGGTTTGTGTGGTTTATTTTGCGTTGTATTGGTGTGTAAAGCGTGCTGGGAGAGTCTGACTGTTTCTGCAGAACAAAGTTTAGAGTAGAAAATCCTCACACACACACACACACACACCCCTCTTCCACGCAGCAGGCATTTAATTTTAGTCCTTCAGTTGTTTTGTGCGCTCACCATCTTTCCGACAATGATGACTTTTGGCCCCAGCTGTTTGTGAATTGCAAAGATCTGGATGAGACGCAGAGTGAATATCATGAAATCTATGGCCATGACGGCTCGTCCAACCTTAAAGGACAACGGGAACATTCTAGAAAACAAAGCAAGAGAGCCAGGCTAGTCACGTCTCACACACACACACACACACACACACACACACATATATATATACAAACACACACACACAGNCTCACACACACACACACACACACACACACACACATATATATATACAAACACACACACACAGACACACACATATACACACTCACACATATACTGTATACACTCACATATATACACACACAATATACTGTATACTCACATATATACACACATATACACAGACACAGATGCATACACACATATACTGTACATACACAAACACACACACAGATACGCATACATACACATACATATACATACATTCACACACATACATAAATACACACATATGCACATATGAGGCTTGATAAAGCATCAAACCCCTCCCCCAGTGTGATGTCAGTACTCACCCTTCACTCTCTATCCATGCCCTAAGTTTCAACCTACAATCCTATCATAACATCACGTTACTGACAATCATTTCCCAAAGCATACTACAAGAACGGTGAATTAAAAATGTTTTTCCTACCTTCCAGACCACCATTTCAGTTCATTCTATTCTGCTATTAAACTCAACTTGTTGATACTTGAAAGGTTCTTGGAATACGTAATCCATCATCGCCAGCAAGAACTGTATTCAGGGTTTTTTTTTTTTTTTTTAAGTTACATAATTTTAGCGTTTAAGCGCAATAAAAAGCGTGGAGTGAATGTATGTCTCCACCGGGGAATATAGTCCCAAAAGAAGACCTGCATTTGTTGAAAAATTAAAACAACCGTGACTTCATAAGGCTGTGTAACTATTAGCAGGAGAAACATGGATTTTTAAAGTGGGTGTATCACTTGAATATTTGATTTTGAAAGATTAAGACATTTTGCAAAATATCAGGAAAGCTGATATTTTGCAAAATCTGCTGAAATACGCTTTTTTTGAGCTGAAATACGGTTTTATCCTTTGGGAAATGATTGTCAGTAAAGTAACATGTATGAACATTGAATATATTAGGCTCAAACATGCAAAATGACCGGTATGGTCCTTTAATGATTTTTAGCAAACTCTTCAGCTGGCAGCAATCAGCACATTTCCTTCAGAAAATGCTTTTCTATTCATGAATCACTTTTCTTAAATTCCCCTAAGGTTATTTTGAGATATTAAGGATGAAGGTGTTGCATTGTTTCCTGAGTCACCTGCAGCACAGAGCCAATGAGAAGAGAGTGATGGCANGATGAAGGTGTTGCATTGTTTCCTGAGTCACCTGCAGCACAGAGCCAATGAGAAGAGAGTGATGGCAGTGAGGTCACACTTGTTCCACATGTCCTGGATGTAGTTCTTCATCCTCTGCAGCACCGTGGTGCTGCCCACAAACAACGACTGTCAATCAAACATGAAAAGGTCAAACTGCTGCACGTCTGCACATCTGCATGTCACGTNAACAACGACTGTCAATCAAACATGAAAAGGTCAAACTGCTGCACGTCTGCACATCTGCATGTCACGTATGATCACGTCACGCATGTGGCTGTAAGTGTGTAATCACTCACTCAGACCCAGCGTGTGTTTGAGGCAGCAGCTTTTCACTCACTCACTCCCTCACTCACACAGTTGCTCATTCACTCATGCTCGCTCACTCTCACTCGCACACTTGCTCACTTTGCTCACTCTGTCACTTGCTCCCTCGTATGCTTTCTCACGCTCGCTTGCTCACTCATTCACTCACTCACGCGCTCGCTCGTTCACTCACTTCCTCACTCGTTCGCCCCCTCAATTGCCTCAATTGCTCACTCACTCACACACTCACTCACCTGTCGGATCTCTTCACATATTAAGGTAAAAACCCAAAAGTACAGCACAAGCTCTGACGTGGCGGGGCCGTGAGGAGGTGGCGGTTTGAAGTCCACCAGCAGCACGTATGCAAACAGGCACAGGAAGAGGAAGTACATGAGCACATTTCCCAGGAAGGAGGTGACAGGAGAAAACCAGAACTGCCTCCACCGGAGCACAAGAAACGGCCGCTTGGAGCTCAAAGAGTCTGATTCCATCAAAAATAACAGAGGAAAGAGGAAGTCAACAAACATCTACAGTATATAATTATAATCATATATGGAGGCAAAGCCCACTTTATTAACATCCAGAGCACCTGTAAAAGTGCTGCTTTCTACACAAACGTTCACATGGACATAAACTGAAGGAAACACGATGAGCAGACATGTAGAGCTTTTATAATCTGATATTATCCTAACCTATAGGGCATACCTCTTCAAATAACGGCCCGCGGGCCAATCTGGCTCTTGGCTATATTTTATCTGGCCCTTTGAATCGCGAAAAATTCCTTTTGTCCAAGCACATGCTCCGTAGTATTTACTCCTCTTGGGACACCAGATTCAGTGTGAACTACTCTCTGCTAACTTTTCAGCATGTTTTAACAAAGCTACACATCTCTCTCTACTTAAAGAAAAGTCAACGAAAATAGAAGTTCAATGATGAGTGGACTGAGAAATATCTGTTTGCAAATGTTGGAACAAAGCCAGCATGTTTGCTCTGTAACGAGTCGCTCGCTGTGATTAAAGAATACAATTTGAGAAGGCAGGCACCCGAACTTTGAAAATAATTTTCCAGCAGGCTCGGAAGCTCGCCGACATAAAGTGCAGGACCTAACAGCAGAGACAAGCTGTTGTGTCCGGTCCTTTCTGATCCAGAGAGGCTACAGCAGCCTCCCTCCTGCTGCATGGATTCTTACAGAAAAGAAAAAGCCATTCATGATGCTGAGACTGACAGATGCATGATAACTGCTTTAGAGGACACACTGACAGACGACAAAGTAAGGAAGGATGGATTTTCAGCTCACTGTTATGCACTTTATTCACTATGTTTAAAAGTGATTTTTTTCATGTTTTGAATTGATATGATACTTTGATACACAGTATTAAGTGTTATTTTCCATGTTCACAATTAATATCATATCATTTCTCTGAAAAATATCTGGATTGGCCATCGGGAGAGGGGCGGTCACACTGCACAATATAATATTAATTAAAACTAGCGCAGTGTGCATTAACAACATGTGTTTGGACCGGGTTGGACTTTATGTGTGTGCAGCAGCTTGTGATGAGTGCCATGGACCGGAGCGTATCCTGCTGCGTGGACTACTTTTTACCAGCACAGCTCAATGTGAACCGCTGATCTAAACATCTTCACACGTGACACTGTACGTCCTTGGGTCCTGAGCAATGAAACATGCTGAATTTCAACTTCATACAGTGCAGAGTTCTAGAGGTGTTGGTGCTACAGACAGAAACTGTCTTTATAGATTAACTTAAACTAAGCAAACATATTTATTTTTCTTTCATAATTTTCTTAGCACAGAGGAACAATGGACTTATTTGCCCCACCTCTGGCATCATTGGCATTTTTGTCTGGCTATTCAAACATTCTTACAATGTGCTGCATGTAAAAAGTGTTTGCTTGAGCCAGTTGAAGACATGGTTTGCATGCACATCTGTGCACATGATCAGCATGGTTCCACCTCCGCCTCATCTTCAGCCAGGAAAAACCCAGACATACATCACACATACATCACACATACATCACACATACATCATGCATACATTGTACATACTCTTCAAGCCTGTTTAATTATCACTAACTGGAGGTTTGAGCTTTAAGTT
>VXCM01007073.1:0-19288 GCA_014773175.1 Lucifuga dentata
CAGGTTCTTTACGGAATCTTAAAAGAACACCAATGAGTGTGTTGGTTAGATCTGGACCTTGTAGCAGTTCTTTGTTTAAAAATACATTTTGGAATGATGAAGTACAGTCAAATACCACACGTAAACTCCCTTTATGTTTATGGAAAACTCCATGATGTTGTATATACCAGATTTTATTTTCTTCTCTGTGAAGTTGGTGTTGGGGTACCTTCTCTGCATATTCCTTAACTAGCATATCTTCTATAAAGGCTTTTTTATTCCTTATGATAGGCTTCATCCTTTAATAGTTTCTTTTGAAGGCTCATGGCATGTTGTACTGCCACCTGCTGGTTGTTGGGCATAGCTACATCTTTATCTTGAAAGGGTAGTGGCAGGATGTAGTGACCATCTTTAAGAGTTACAGTATGCTGCTAGATACTATCTCCATAAACCTTTTGTCTTCTTCAGAAATCTCACTTTTCTCCTCATAATGTTGTTCACAAAAGTCTTGGTTGTACTGTTTTACAAGTAGGTGATCTAACTTTGCTACAGATATTCTGTTTGCAGTTATTCATGGCTGGCCTGATTCATCATTAGTCATGCACTCTAAAGGACCATTCACTACCTATCCTAGGAGTGTTCGTATTGCATATGGCCTGTTGTTCTGGCCATTTATTATCTGCCAGGATTCCATAACTTTTGGAGCATTTATTCTGATCAGGAGATCTATATCGGAATCAATTTCATCTATTTCAAATCATTCAGGTAAAGCCACTTTCTCAAATCATTTCTAGTAAGGATATTACTAGAAGCAACATTCCTTTGAAACAGGAATGTTGCTTTGTGTATAGAGTTTTGACAAAGGAATAAATGTGTTGCCTTTAATGTCACCAACTTCTAAATCATTTATTTCATAAATAGTGACAGATTTTTCTGTTGCCATAGTCTTCAACAGGATTTCGGTTTTTCGACCTGTAGCATTCAACCTTTTCATAAGACTTTCAGTGCAAAAGGTTGCTGAACTTCCTGGATCTAAGAATGCATAAGTTTCAAATGTTTTATTTCTTTTTGCTACTGTCACCTGCATTGGTATGATAGCTAAGAAACACTCACTTCCAACCCCGCTATGCTGACCTTGTCTAAGAGAAATGAGAGCACTGCTTACTTCATGGGAACTCACATGCAAATCCTTCTGTAATTTTGAAGCTACTTGACTTTCTCCTCCTGCACCTCTCTTTTATCTTTTTCCAAATTCATTTCCATGTGCAGTAAAGTTGGATGCTTTCCCTGGCAATCATGGCAAGTCATCCTCTTTTTACAAGTTTTACTTAGATGACCCTTTGTTAGGCAGCCAAAGCAGAGTCCTTTCTTTCTAAGGAATTCTACTTTCTCTTTGTTTGCTGTACCTTTATTTGCTGACAATTAACAAGTAAATGATCACCTGAGCAGAATAAAGGTTTAGTGAATGCATCAGATTTATTTTCTTGTTTTCCTTCATTATTTGTAACTGGTTTCATAGTCATCACTGCTGTAGCAAAAGTGCTTCTGTCCTTTCTGAAAGGACTTAACATTGGCTGTTTGCTGTTCACAGGTATAGGTTTCTGCTGCTGCTTCCTGCCTGTCTGAGAATCCTGAATATTACCAAACAGTGGATCTGAAGCTATTTTTGCCTGTCTTTCTAAAAAATTTACAAGACCTTTAAACTTTGTTCTTCGTTTTGTTTGCTCCATAATGTCATGAACTACTATTCTCCATCTGTCTTTAATTTTATATGGCAACTTTGATAGTATAAGCCTAAGGTTTGAAGCACTGTCAAGTTCATCCATGTAACAAAGCTCTTGCATGACATTACAACACCCTCTTAAATAAGGGGAATATGCCAGTAAGGCTTGGTTATCTTCTGATTTAATGTTTGGCCATCTTAGTGCTTTATCAATGTAAGCACTCAAAATTGTTATTTCATTGCCAAAGTTATCCATAAGTAACTGTTTGGCCATAATATAAACTCTGTCTGGATTCATATGCAAACAACTACGGACTAGATCTCTTGGCTGTCCTGACGTATACTGTTCTAAGTAGTAGAGCCTGTCTTGATTATCTTCAGTTTTGCTCTCTATGGCATGTTCAAATGCTCTCATAAATGACATGTAATGGAGAGGATCACCATTGAAAACTGAAATCTCTTTGGTAGGAAGTAATGATAGATTCTGCTGTTTTAAAAGTATTTTTGCCAGATTATTTTGACTCTGAATAGCACTGGAGGAAATATTATGGTTTGCATTATCCTCAGCTGCAAACTGAATCCCAGATCCCACCTTTAATCTTGTTTCATCTGCTTTGACCCTTCGGAATACTGGTAGTTGTTCGAACATGGTTCTCTGAAGAGGGGTTTTGGGGACAGCTTCTATCAATGCATATTCAACAGGGGATGAGGCCTGTTCAGTGTCCAAGGAATGTTTGAATTGTGTTTGGCTTTCGTGGAAATAAGTCATCATCTTCTCAAGAAGTCAGTCAAGAAGTCATCTTCTTGTGGCCCTAAATTAATCTGAGAGGATTTTTCAAAACTTTCCAAAACTTTAATTTTAGCAGAT
The DNA here is from genome assembly GCA_014773175.1 of Lucifuga dentata. Classification (NCBI taxonomy): domain Eukaryota; kingdom Metazoa; phylum Chordata; class Actinopteri; order Ophidiiformes; family Bythitidae; genus Lucifuga; species Lucifuga dentata. The sequence continues at coordinate 2,571 of VXCM01007073.1, forward strand.
GCAGCTGCTATACTAGTTTCCAGATCTAATTTCTCTTTTAAGGGTTTTATTCTTGTTTCCTCAGTTTGCATTTGAGCTTTGAGTTTTGCTTCCTTCATATCCAAAGACATTTTCTTTTCCAATCCTGCAGCTTTTGCCATTAAAGCAGCTTTCTCTGCTTCAGCTATCAATCTTGCTGAAGAAGCTGTAGATGACACAGAAGAGCGATTAGTTTTTGATGTTATTGATACCCTTGAAGATGGTTTCGTATGTGTAACCACTGAAACACTGTCATCGGGTGTGACGTCATCTGCGTTTTCTGTGTTTTCAGGGATTGTCTTTGGGGACAAAGATTTGATTTCAGATTCATTTTGCTTGATCCAAGCTATAATATCATGCAGAAACTCTTTAAAATGCTCCCTTTTAGGCTCAAACCAGTTTTCATGATCAGTTTTACGTTCGTTGAGTGGAAGCAATATCTGTACTGATTCATGAATTTGTTCAAATTTATCCTCTTATTTCATAAGAGGAAATGAATCTGCTGATATCTTTAGTTGCTTAGCTCATCAGAATAATTCACACAGTATTCTCCTTTTGTCTTCTTCTGCAGGATGAGAAGAACCAGGTTTTGACAACATACGTGTGGTACCGACAGGTAAGAGGAAGACTAACATATTCTCAAAGTGTCGCAAAAACACTAATTCATAAAACACAGCGTCAGCTATAAAGTGCTGATAAGGCAAATGATGTCATGCAACCATATTTCTTCATTCATAAACGTCTGTTACCAGCATCTTTTAGCGTTTGTCTGGAAAGAGGCATTACTGTATTTCCTTATTTACATGTCAGGAAAACAATTAAAACAAACATGAAGTCGTGTTTCATCTGATGCCGTTATGAGGCAGCAGAGAATTTACCTCCTTCATACAGTCAGTCCAGTCTTCCTTTGTCATTTTTATCAATCTTTTATTCAGAATCTTTTGACTTTTTCTTGTATCTGCTGGTTTCCCAGCCTGACATTAAAGGACCATACCACCCAATTTGTATGTTTGAGCCTAATATATTTAACTTTCATACACATAACGTTACTGACAATCATTTCCCAACGCATACTGCTGGAACAGTGAATTAAAAATGTTTTTTCTACCTTCCAGACCTCCATTGGCTTCAGTTCATTCTGCTATTAAAATCAACTTGTTGATACTTGAAACGTTCTTGGGATAGGTAATCCATCATCACCAACAAGACGTGTATTCAGGTTATTTTTAGAAGTTACATAATTTTAGAGTTTAAGCTCAATAAAAAGCGTGGAGTGAATGTATGCCTCCACCGGGGAATATAGTCCCAAAAGAAGACCTGTGTTTATGGAAAAATTTAAAGGACGGTGACTTCATAAGGCTGCTTAAAATTAAACATATTTGGCTCAAACATGCAAAATGGGTGGTATGTCAGAGTTCTGACATACCCAAACACAAACTGAGTTAAATCAGAGTTTGTGTTTCTCTCTGGTTTAACATGTCAGTTTCTCTTTGACAGCAGATGAATCAGGATAAATAGTGACTCTTAAACATGAAGCAGCTCATTAATAAGTTGATCTTCTACTCGATGCTGATTAACATACGAGGAGCTTTATGAGCTTCAGTTATCATGGAGCTTATTTAGCATGAAACTGTAGTTTTTTTAATGAGTTACCATCATAGAGTTTTGGTTTACTGGATGTTATGTTGAACTATAGCATCTGTTTCACGTTTTATCCATTCAAGCAATTTGTTATCAAAGCTCAAGAAGTTACTATGAAAAAAATTAATGTCACTTTGTCATATGTTAATATTTCCATTGATTATTAGTGACTGAATTTCTGCCTCTTTGTTCCTTACTTACTTTCAAAAGAAGACTGCTGTTCCCTGATTATTTTCCCAATGATTTGATTGTATTAGAATCTGACCAGTGACACATTACTTGATAAATGGGATTCACAGCCAAGCAACATTCTCCTTTAGAGAAGAATACGCCAAATGATAGACAGGACGGCTCACTGCCAGTCAATTTCCTGTGTTTGTACTACAGTTTAGAAGAATCAGCCTCTCATCACTAATCATTATGTGATTATGTGCTGTATGTAGTTTATTCCAATTCTCAGCCTTTCTTCATCTATATCTGTTTAACTGTCTTTAGATTAGAATAATTTTAATTATCAAGAGCGTTCTAATAAGTTAACAAATGTTAGTTTATTCTTTTGATGAATTTGATATGTTAAACTAACGGTATATTTTTGTTTCTTTTACTGATTTATTTCCTGCTGTTTAGTCGTGGACGGATGAATTCCTGGTCTGGAATCCAGAGGATTTTGATGAAGTCCAGCAAGTTTCTATACCCACAGCCAATGTGTGGGTTCCTGACATCCTCATCAATGAGTTGTAAGTACTGCACATATGCCTCGCTGATGAAGAAGTTGCATTAAATACATACTGGTCTAATATCTAATCTATAGTATGTTAAAATTTAGCTGAAGAAATGCAGAAACAGCAACTGCTAAAACTGAAGAACTGACAAACTACTTGCATGTTTTAGTAAAGTAAAAGTCAGGAGTTTACAGTGGAAAATTAAAGGAAAATTTCTCTCTCAACTATAAAGCCTCATGAAGTAGAAATGAACACATGAAGCAGCGACATGTACCTGTGTTACTCTGAACGTCTGGGTATCTCAGCCAGCGTTGGCTGACAGGTTACTGTAATAAAACTGAACTCTTATTATCGGAGTCTCGGCCTCACTAAGCCTGATCCAGGAATTTGTGGTTCTCTGTATTGAATATTTTAACATTGAGGAGCAAGTTACAGTTTCACTCTTTTTCTTTATACACACTACAGGCCAGAAGTTTGAGGCCACCCCCAGATAAAAAAAAAATCATCAATACTGTTTTACAATTTATTGAACAGGAAATGACAAAAATACATAAAATANAAAAAATCATCAATACTGTTTTACAATTTATTGAACAGGAAATGACAAAAATACATAAAATAAGTGCAACTAATTAGTTTTCAAGAAGAATTAGTCACATCAAAGCCTCTGAAGTCATTTCAGGCTCAGATTTTGGTTTGGTCAAAGTAACCTCCTCTGGCCAAGTCAGAATTCTTTTGCTTTTCTTCTGAATGGATGTAATTTTGGCATCATTTTGATGAATGTTTTGGATCGTTTCCTGTTGAAGAATGAAATNTGGATGTAATTTTGGCATCATTTTGATGAATGTTTTGGATCGTTTCCTGTTGAAGAATGAAATTCTAACCAATAATTGGTAAACTGGATGGAATCGTGTGTCTTTGAAGGATGGAATGGTAATTCTCCTTCATAATTCCTTTAACTTGGACCAAGTCTCCAGATCTCTCTCTCTCCTGTTTCCCTCATGTTTCTGTAACTCAGCATTCAACAGACTGCAGTTCTTCAGAATTCTGCTTCCAGACTGTTTACAACTTCTATTAAAATGTGATCTGCATCCGGATACGTTTCCAGATAAGGAAAAAAAAATTAAAAAAGCATTTTAGTACAAGGTTGTACACGCAGGAAGAGTCTCAGTCTGCAGTATAATTTTTCATATTATCAGCTCCTGTCAGTGTGATGAAAGATTATGCCACATATCCAGATTTTTCTTATTTGCATTTTGTTATTGTGATATTTGTGTGAGTGTGCAGCGTAGATGTGGGGAAGTCTCCAGACATTCCGTACGTGTATGTGACACACAGTGGGCTGGTGCGTAACTACAAACCCATCCAGGTAGTAACCGCCTGCACCCTCAACATCTACAACTTCCCCTTTGACGTCCAGAACTGCAGCCTGACCTTCCAGAGCTGGCTCCACACCAGTACGTCCTCCTTCACCTTCTCTGTCATCATCATCATCATCTGCACATGTTTTCATGAACCTGCTTATTCTACTATGGCAGGCACTTAACTTTTTAGTCCAATACTAAAATAAGAAACGATAAATCAGTGTTGTACACACTTGTTTGCTTTTCTGTGTATAGTGTATGTGCTCCCAAACTTAGTTTCTCTTTAATTTCCTGATTCTTAAAACATGTATTGAGGATGGGCTGTTTGTGCTGCTGCAGGCAGAAACTGGTTGTGGTTCTCTACCTGCAGCAGGTATCTCTCCTTTCTGCTCAGCACACTCAGAACCCACAGAATTTCAGAGTCAACTCAGTTAATTTTGTTACAATTTCTCTCTTTCTCTCTCATGCATTTTTCCTTTAAGGGTGTGCAGATGTACCTGTGTACCACTTATTTGCAGCCCTGATTATAATTTGTATTCATCGACTTCAGAAGGTTTTTAAAAGGCAAACTGAAGGACACTAATTAACTGTAACAGCAGAGGGAAACTTTGGTGAGAAGCATGGAGGTTACATATGTAAATTAGAAATAAACTAGCGCAGTACCCAACCACTGAACCCTAACCCAGCCACTGAGGATGCACAAGCCAGTGCATCCCTAATGCCAATCCCAAGCCCGCATAAATGGGGAGGATTGCGTCAGAAAGGCATAAAACTTATGCCAAAGAAATATGCGGATCACAAATCGGACTTCCATGCCGGGTTGGTCGAGGCCTGGGCTGCCAGTGGTATTGTTGGTCGGCGGGGTGCCGGTGGAAACTGTAATGCAAGATGCTCTGCTGATGATCTGCTGTGGCGAAGGCAGATGATCTGCTGTGGCGACTGCTAACGAGAGCAGCTAAAAGGAAAAGCAGGAAAAGAAGTGACCGTTCAAAATGTGCCTGTTCGGAACGGGCCGGACTTTATGGTGTATGCCGCAGCCTGCTATAATTTAGTTCTGCACGTCCTCGTGAGCTAGCTTTGTTTGCTGTACGGGGTCAGGTTGAGACCGTGCCACTGGACCGGAGTGTATGCTGCCACGCGGACTACTTTTTACCAGCACAGCTCAATTTGAGAACCGCTCATCCAAACAACTTCACACACGACACTGCACGTCCTTGGGTCCTGAGCTGAATATCAGCTTCATACAGTGCTGGGTTCTAGAGATGTTGGTGCTACAGACAGAGATTTTTGCCTTTACAGTTGGAAGCCTGCCTCTAATAAAGCCTTGCTTCTCTCTACAGTTGAGGTAGTGTAGTAGAAATGTTTCAGTATACCAGTATATCTAATCCTTAATAACTAGGCTATTAAGTAACTTAACTTAATAATAAAGGCCAAGGCTACTAATTGAACATTTATGTTGTTTATCTTGAACAAATGCATAAAGAGATAAATGCTGGTGAAATCATAACCTGCCACATCAAGCAGGTTCTTGAGGGTCAAAGATCATATGGAGTGTCAGGCTGATGGTAACTTCCTGCCTCTCATGTTGCATTTCATGTACAGTTAATGACATTAATATCACCCTGATGAGAAGCCCAGAGGAGCTCAGGGAGGACAAGAGCCTCTTCATGAACCAGGGAGAGTGGGAGCTGCTCCACATCCTGTCCAAATACAAGTCCTTCAGCCTGGACAATGATGACTACTATGCTGAAATGAAGTTCCACGTGAGTATGATGATATATGCAATAATGACGGCTGTATGAATGCATATTAGACAGTGTCTGCAGGCACAGAGTGGCTAAACTGGATGAAGTTTCATTCCAACCTTAGAAAATTAGTTGTAACTCAAAAGTAGACTATCATGCTCACAGTGGAAGTCAATAGGAGACTGAATAATTTGTTATATATCATTTAAAATTTGACTGAAAGTTATTAACACAAACATAAAGATGATGTACGGAGTGAGTTGATTTACTGATTTGAACAAACAGCATAACCAGCTGTTTTCTTGGTTTAGCCTTTGCTGCTTGTGTATATCCTGCATCCTCAGTAGGCAGACTGTGGTCCAGATATGAACTGAAATACAATTTAATCTGAATAGAAATTTCATCGCAACCTTAATGGCTTTTATTTCTCAATGCTTCCATCACAAAGGAAGTCTTATTTTGAAGGGATGTAGTCCATAGCGATGAGCAAATTTTGACCAAAAAAAAAAAAAAAAAAAAGGAAAACAGCCTGATGGCTACAGTTTACAGCCCTGTCGGACCCTGAGGCAATTTAGTAATTGGGCTGGGCTCAGGCTTTTTTTTCCCTCCTCTCTCCACTCAGTCATAACACGCCTCCTGATGCTGCTCACATGTTGGTGCTCAGAAACTGCAGCAGCTGACAGCCGCTACTTTTACTTTGAAAAGAGACAAATGTTGCCACATTGATCAAGCTGGGTATGAAGCGTGAGGTTCACTATTTTAAAAGTTTTGAATAGCCTTTAAACACATCAAGCTCATGTAATTAAAAAAAAAAAAAAAAAAAAGATCGAGGGCCTCAGGTCGGACTGGGGCCGAGAATTTCATTAAGTCTAGACCTTCGGGTTGGGTTTGGACAGAACTGTGCAGGGCCAGGCCGGGTATGGACCTAAAATTGGAGCCTGTGCTACGACAGCATATTAAATTTGATGATGAGAATAATTTAAGGCAGATATTTGATTAGGAGGAAACAAGGTATGTTTATTTTGAAAGCACATTTAAAAGGATTTAGGCCAAGATTCATAAACCATAGCGCATGTTTTACCGCATCGCTGTGTGCAAATATCACGGTGCAAGCACATCTGCACATTCATAAATGTCTGTTACCGACATATTTTACCGTTTGCCTTGAAAAAGGCATTACTGAGATGTTTCCTTATTTACATGTGGTGGTAGCTATTCATAAAACAAACCCACATGCTAACATTAAGACCTGCTTCATTCTGCTGGTAAATTTCAGCGATATGAAATCTGGGCGACGTTTCAAACTGTATTTGCCTCGTGTTAGTGATCAATAACTTTGATAAAGTCACTCAGATGATCAGTCAGTTTATAAATGGTGAGTTTTGATCTGATCTGAGACACGTTCAGGCGCTTTGTTAAATATCACCTCACCTGCTGTGCACGTCTCAGTTCCTCCTTAAGAGTTTTATTTTGTCGTGTAACTTGAACGTGTTGCTCTGTGGTTACCAAGTAAAGGCAGTGAGGTACGTTTGCGTGATGGCTAATGAAGTTATGCTAATTTACTTGTTGACCTATTAACATGTTAAAAGGACCATACCACCCATTTAGCATATTTGAGCCTAATACAGGTATATTCCATTTTCATATGCGTAACGTCACTGACAATCATCTCCCAAAGCATACTACTGGAACGGTGAATTAAAAATGTTTTTCCTATCTTCCAGACCTCCATTGGTTTCAGTTCATTCTGGTATGCTATTAAAATCAACTTGTTGATACTTGAAACAAAGTATCTTGGGATAGGTAATTCATCATCACCAACAAGACGTGTATTCAGGTTTTTTAGAAGTTATGTAATTTTAGCGTTTAAGTGCAATAAAAAGCGTGGAGTGAATGTATGCCTCCGCCGGGGAAAATAGTCCCAAAAGAAGACTTGCGTTTATGGAAACATTTAAAGGACCGTGACTTCATAAGGCTGTGAGAAAGCAGGAGAAACATGGATTTTTAAGGTGGGTGTATCACTTGAATATTTGATTTTGAAAGATTAAGAGATTTTGCAAAATATCAGAAAAGCTGAAATATGGTTTTATCCTTTGGGAAATGATTGTCAGTAACGTAACATGTATGAAATGTGAATATATTAGGCTCAAACATGCAAAATTACTGGTATGGTCCTATAAGTTGTGAAAAAGTAGTTTTTATTCATTTCATTTTGTTTTTATGTTTTATGCAGCTCTTACAGTCGGCTTAGTGTTTGTAAAAAATGAGTCATAAATTAAATTTCATTGAAACATCAGTCCAGAGTTCTTTATTCTGCTGGGATGCAGATATTTTGAGTAACTTTAGGGTTATCATTGCAGATTCCTTCTTTAAATATTTTAATAAAACTATACATAAAAATATAAAGTAAATTGAAAAGTTGAAAAGTAAAGCTGAACATACTCGTTTTATCACAAGATTTTTTAAATGGTAGGTTGTTTTAATTTGATCTGTGCTCATCCAAACTAAAACTGCTGTGTTGAGGTGGTGATCCGGCGGCGGCCACTGTTCTACACGGTGAACCTGCTGCTGCCCAGCATCTTCCTCATGGTGATGGACGTTGTGGGATTCTATCTGCCGCCAGACAGCGGAGAGAGAGTCTCCTTTAAGATCACCTTGCTGCTGGGCTACTCTGTCTTCCTCATCGTCGTATCAGACACTCTGCCTGCCACTGCCATAGGAACCCCGCTTATAGGTGACCACACACACACACGTCCATTTACTCCGTTACATTTCCTTAAGTAACTTTTTCAACAAAATTGTACTTTACTGAGTAGTTTTATTGCAGGATATTTTTAACTCATACTTGAGTATATTCATAAAGAAAAAAATATACTTTTACTCTGTTATATTTGGTCACACTATTTGCATTACTTTTTTATTTTGTATTATCTGCGAGATGTTGCTCCTATGCAACGAGTCAAAATTCTCTGCTTTCAGTGAAACTGAAGGTTTGACTGCTCTGCTGTCTGTGTGAGAATGTCGACTCTGCTTTGGTTTGGTCCAGTCACATTCAGCATCCCGTCATCTCCATGACAACGATGGGTTGACATGATTGGTGGGCTGGCCAGTGGCCTTTGCACTGCACAATATAATGTTAATTAAAATGAACTTAAACTAAGCAAACGCTATTTTTTTTAATGGCGCTTAGACAAAAAATTGATTCTAAAAAGAGAAAGGGTGGCGCGGAGAAACATGACCATTATGAGTTATTCGTACCCAGCATCAATGGCATTTTCATCTGGACATTACCCCTGCCTCCAGTCTACCAAAACTAACAGCTACATAATGCGTTGTGTCTTTGTTTCGCTAAAAATGTGTGAATGTGTTTCTTTATATGATACAATTTGGATTGTATTTATAAGTATCTATAAGTATATATTAAGTATCTGTATGTAGAATTTATATGCTACATATGGATACTTTGCATTTTTTTCCTCAGATGAGCACTTTATAGCTTGTTGATTATTCTAAAGAATAAGCTTGATTAAAGTTAACCCTAACCTAAGCTAACCCTAACCCTCTAATACCTGTACTGGTAAACATACCCTAACCCTAACCCTCTAACACCGGTACTAGTAAACATGATATTTATTTCAGCAGCTGATTACTGATCACAGCAGAGCTTACTGGCTGCCGCAAAATGTGCTGATAAGATGTTTAGTCAGGAAATATCTCATNACAGCAGAGCTTACTGGCTGCCGCAAAATGTGCTGATAAGATGTTTAGTCAGGAAATATCTCATTTTAAGGTATGATTTAAATTATTTTCCATGGGCCAACCCTCTGATTTGCTTTGTGAAATTTTGTATTAAAAATACTCCTATACACATCAACAGGAATTGTAGATTTTTTTGTGATTTAGAAAGTATGAAATTCTTTGATGTTCTTGGCAGCAACACATTCTCCAGCCGTAAACGTCGCCATGAATGGCGCCATGTTTAAGATTGTAAATTTAGTACAAATTTGGAACAGCATTTCGATGTGAATAATAATTATTTACTACTCTCAACGCCATTAACAATACAAGAGAAATGTGTAGAAAACATTACAGCTCATAATGTGAAGTAACATGGTTTTTAACATTAAGCTAACATAGCTAGCTAGCTAGCTAGCTTACCTAGACGAGTCTTCGTCATCCAGAGAGCCAACATGCCTCCTCTTCAGATGCTGCAGCATAATGTGCTCCATGCCAAGAAAGCTCAGCTTTGTAAATGACCTTTTTGGCTGAGTTAAGAGTGAAATGCTGCCATACTTTGGAGGTTTTTGGTGGTGAGGGTGTTGCCATCAGGCGTCACTACCGTCATCAGACAGCCCGATGACGTCACCAACTAATCGATGATTAAATTCACTAGCAACTAATTTGGTCATCGATTTTTGTCGACTACATCCATTATTCGTTGTAGCCATCACATTTTGTATTTGCTAATCCAGAAAATGAATAATCATGGCGTGACAGCGAAACGTCTCATCTTGTATGTCCTGTAGGTGTGTACTTTGTGGTTTGCATGGCTCTCCTGGTGATCAGCCTGACGGAAACGGTGCTGATCGTGCGTCTAGTGCACAAGCAGGACATGCAGCCCCCTGTGCCGCATTGGGTGAAGTACCTGGTGTTGGAAAGAGCTCCTGTCCTCTTCTGCATCCACAGGAAACACCGCTTCTGCTCCAGACTGACCTCCCAGACCTCTGACCTAGAGCACTACAGGGACAGCAGCTATGGGACCGGTATAAATGCATGCTGTGGGGGCAGCGGGGATCAGCAACAGCAGTTTTAGTTTTGTGATTTAAGCATTTACATTGTGTTTTGTGAGTAACTTTGATGACATTAGATGTTTAAAAATCTGAAGTTATCCTTTAGGTTGAACTCTGCTGTCATATTACAAATATCAAAATGACGCTGAATCATATCCTTGTACATCCTACAGCACAGTGCACGCACCACCACACCTGTGACATAGGACGACGGCTCAGCCACCATGACAGGGAGGGCGGGCTGCTGGGACTAGGCCTGCCCCCTGCCAGGGAGCCCACCCCACCCATCATGGATAACATCCTGCAGGAGGTGACCTCCATTCGCCACTTTCTGGAGAAGAGGGACCGTTGCCGAGATGTTGCCAAGGAGTGGCTGCAGGTCGGCTACGTGCTGGATGTGCTGCTGTTCAGAGTTTATTTGGTGGCCATGGTGGCCTACAGCATCACGCTGGGCACGCTGTGGTCCGTGTGGCAGGTTGCCTGATATTGGATTCACGTGTTAACGGTGTGCAGTAAATGGAAAACTGAATGTTCTATTGTTTTCAGTAAGAGGACAACAGAAAATTCTGACACTGTGGGCTGTGTGAACCGCACACACACAGACAGAACATGCCATCAGAAGTGACAATCTTCAGACTTTTTCTGCTGCAGCGTCGAACCGGTTGGTTAGTTAGTTTGGTTAGTAGGTTGTCGATGTCGCTTTAACTGCAGATGAATCAGGACAAATCATGGCTCATAAATATGAAGCAGCTCATTAACACACTGATCTTCATTGGCTTTTACCTTCATTGGCTTTTCACTGGCTTTTACCTTTTACCTACTTGTTGTCACACCTGACATCAATACTAGCTTAATGTGACACAGTGCTCTGATTAACATGAGAAGCTTTATGAATGAGCTTCAGTTATCACGGCGCTTATTTAGTGTGATGCTGCACACTTAGAATGATTTTTTTTATGAATCTTGCCCTTTCTATTTTACGTCACCAAATGAACAGCCCACATCAAATATAAAAATATGGTTTTAAAAGTTACACCAGTCAAAGCGTAGGACATGTTAACAGTGGTGAAGAAGGTGAAAATACTGAATCTGGGCACATGCATGTCAGCTGAATCAGCACAGATTATGAAAACACACATGAAAATGTGTAAACATTCAAATCTAAAATATATTACTGTGTATAGATTAATAATCTGAAAAATACTTAGATACTAAGAAACAGAATATCTGACGAGCAGAATATAATTTCATTTTAAAGGTATTGTCATCACTATATGTTGTAGCAGAGAGTAATGTCTAAAAATCTCCCTAAATATTACAAATACATACTGATATATTTATGTGTTGTAAATAGGCAATGTGTTATGATGATATTTGATGAGTTATAAGGATAATATTTGATGTGTTATGAAGATATTAATAATATTTGATATATTATGAGGATAATAATATTTGACGTGTTATGAAGATATTAAAAATATTTGATGTATTATGAGGATACTAATATTTGGTTAATGACATGTACATAAAGCAAAATATTGCATGTTTGTCTCTTAATTCTTTTTGTCTATCTATTAAATTGTAGATACAGTCACTGAATCTGTTTGGAGAGAAATATCTTGTTTATTTATGTCACTGCCAAATCATAATTCCCTTTTAGAAAAAAGTATGGAAATTCAAAGAAATCTTCAAAAGAAAAACACATAAAACATCAAATGCACAGAAAAAAAAATGTTTAATGTGTTTTCTTATGTCATAAATTCTATTACTTGAAATGGCTTTTGGTTTTATTACCTTTTACTTTATTGCTGTGTCAATGTTTGTAAACATTTAAGAAAAAATGTAATTACATATATAATCATATTTCAGTTAGCCTCAAAATCTTTAGAAATATACCAGATTAAGTTTTAATGCAGCCCTCTGTGAGATAATAGCATCCTCTAACATCACAAAAGTCGTATCTCAGGCACAGACGCATAACTGTTTAGGATTAATCTGCAATTAAGAATTAACCAAATCAGCAGCAGTGACAGCACAGTAAAATGTTCTTACCTTTATACAGAATGAACGTGGATTCACTGACAGCAGAAAAACATGAAGAACTTGGACTTTATAAAGTCATTCTGTCTGTTCTGGACTTGGCCCTTTGCATTTTAAATGCTCCATCTCATCTGCGTTGTTGGATGTGGGTAAGTACGGTAATGTAGTTTGTGATTCTAATTTCCAGATGATTTTAGTCATCCTTGGTGCCTTCTCCCTCACCAGACCACTTCGGCGTGGGAAGCGACCCATGCTGCGACACAGTAGCTGTGATCTTTCTGATCACTAAGCTGCACCCTGACCTCTGTGCTGAATGCTAACTTAATGTACTTGTGATGAAGTTTATCCACATGTTTAACTCAGGTCTGTCTCCACTCCTCACCATAAAGATTTTTGTACTTATGCATTTTCTGAGTCCGGACATACAGCAGTTTCCACGTGGAATCGTGTAGCTAGCTAGCCAGCTAGCCGTGCTGATTTAGCCAAACTGTTGATGAGGATAAATGCTTGATTATACTCGCGCGAGGGGGCTGTCGCCGGCCGCGTGCACACTTCCACAGAGCGCTGCGTAATGCTGCATTCCAGTTACAATGGGAAGTCGGAAATTTCAACTTCCGACCTCCAAGCGTTCCAGCCAAATGCAAACAAAAAACTTGGCTGAATACCAATAAATACTGTAAGATTAAATAAACATGGTAATAAATGCTAACTAAAGTAAAGTCAGATTACTGGACTGTTTGGTTGTGTTGTTTTACAATGATATTAATCACAGTGGATATTAAACATTTGTGCAGAGAAGTAATATTATGAAATTATTTACACTTAACGTATCAATGGCAAACAGTTATTATACACTACAGATAGTTAACTTGATATATTTTGATCTTTTTATTTCAATGTCACGAAAGAAAAAATACTTTATTCGCCTGTTAGCTTATCATTTCCATTCACAAAGCTCGCTTCCACGGGCGCTGCCATGAGTGACGTCATACTCGTGAAGTCGGGGTAGATAATTTTGGTCTGAGTTTAGCAGTCGGAGCTCCGATTTAAGTGGCGTTCCAACTCTCAATTTTCCAAGTAGGAGGTTCGGAAAAATCTGATTTCCAAAGTAATTGGAATGCAGCGTAAGTTCAAGGGTTAATAGACCAGCCCACATCTCCAATGACATATGTCAATCAAAACTTAACCAGTGAAATGGGTGAGAGGACACAATGAAGGTTAGAATTTTGTGCCTTTATTTTTTAACTTAAAATGAAAGTTTGTTTGATAATATTGTTTTCACATTGTTTTCAAAAACTGCCAAATGTTGAAAAAGCCCCAAATTTCACCTACCTGCCCAATGCAATTTTTCCATGCCCAAGGTGAAACAGGTGTGAACTGTGACTAAATCCTCAAACATTACATGTTGCGTCATGAAATAAAAATAAACCCTAACAAAAAGTCATATACTTTAAAATTAAAATGACGAAACATTTTCAATAATGAGCTTGCTTTAAAAAAGTACTGAACCATGTCATAATTATTGCTTCATTTATCTTTATATGTTTCTGATTCTTCATGTAATATGCATGTTTGTGTTTATCTAAGTCTGGTCTTTAAGTTAGCATGTTGCAGAGCTATACAAACCACCAGACATTCATTTCAGTCTGACATGCTTCAAATATGATATCATGCAGTCTCACAGATTATGATTTAAAAGACCATACCACCAATTTTGCATGTTTGAGCCTAATATATTCATTTTTCATACATGTTACATTACTGACAATCATTTCCCAAAGCATACTACTGGAACAGTGAATTAAAAATGTTTATCCTACCTTCCAGACCTCCACTGGTTTCAGTTCATTCTGCTATTAAAATCAACTTGTTGATACTTGAAACGTTCTTGGGATAGGTAATCCATCATCACCAACAAGATGTGTATTCAGGTTTTTTAGAAGTTATGTAATTTTAGTGTTTAAGCTCAATAAAAAGCGTGGAGTGAATGTATGCCTCCACCAGGGAATATAGTCCCAAAAGAAGACCGTGTTTATGGAAAAATTTAAAGGACCGTGACTTCATAATTTTGCGTGACTATTAGCAGGAGAAACATGGATTTTTAAGGTGGGTGTATCACTTGAATATCTGATTTTGAAAGATTAAGAGATTTTGCAAAATATCAGGAAAGCTGAAATACATTTTTATCCTTTGGGAAATGATGTCAGCAAAGTAACGTATGAAAATTGAATATATTAGGCTCAAACATGCAGAATATATTAGGCTCAAACATATGGTATGGTCCTTTAAGCCATTTTCACACCTACAAGATTGGATCCAGTTAGTTTCCCTCCTCAGTATGAGTCATTGGGTCTGAACGCAGCAAGAACGCCCAGGTACCAAAACAACCACACCCAAACCGGTCTCTGTCCGGCTCCAAACAAACTCTGTCTGACCCAACTCCAGATCAATCTACTGATCTATTGATTGATTAGCAGCAGAGATGTAGGTGTGTGTTCAAATGAACACGTGTTCAGGTTAGTGTGTGGTTGTATGTGCTCAACAATTTAGTCCCTGATTCAGACAGGAGCAAACGATAGATTTTAATATACCATAATAATGTATTAACATTTTCATTAATTTATTTATTCCCTCACCGTATCTTTATTTGTGGCCCACTTGAGATTCCATACTTTCTTCCTGCAGGCTGTTACCATTTTATAAATATGGAACTGCTGTGCTGCTGCAGGAATAAAATCACACAACTTAAACTTAACCTGAACCTATTGTAGATTAATTCAGACAATGTATGTATTTATCAGATAAAGAATTTTGCATTCTGATGTTTCCAAAATCCAAATTTGATTCAGTCACATGAGAAAATTACGCTGTTGATTAAAGTTATTGTTACTCTAATAATTCGATCAGATATAATAAGAGACCAGTTCCTTACATTTAGCAGTATAATGTGAATAATCTTACCCTGTCTTTTCTCTCTTTCTGTTTTTGACCACGTTTTTATTCTATCTTCATATTATGAAGATAGTATAAAAGATATTTGAAATCGTCACTTTCTAACAAGGAAAACTAAAAGCAAACAGACAAAAAAATAACCCTACAAATAAATTCCAAAATAAAATGAAGTTGCACCATTATTTTATATTATTCTTGTCTCTATCAAATTATGCAACAAATTTCACAATCTGCAGACTGTGATGTAAATTAAACCAAAGTTTGGACCAGTGTTGATTGTTTCTAAAATATTCCAGTTTTCTGCTGAGTTGTGTTGAATATAATTTTATCTTTGACTTGGACTCAATGAGTGTAATCAGTCACTGATTAATATTAATGCTGCTTTAGGTGCTCCTTATAAAATATGAATAACGTGTTATCTGTAATGTGGACGCCAGTGAGAGGCTGTAGTACACAACATCAGCCACCAGATGACGCTATGCACAACAACATTACTTTCTGTTCCGGCAGCAGAAGAGCTCGTGTTTTACAGAGATGCTGCTGACTGCTTTTCTGTTTATTTCTATTGTTTTTATTGACTTTAATATTTAAGACAAAACCACAGAATGATAGAGTGATGAAATTACAGAGTAAAATGATTACATGCATGATAATATATTTATCCTGGTTTATTCTGCAGGATCTGCATATTGTCTAGGTGTTATTTGTTCCTGTATTGATCTTATCAGTGGAGAGCTAATAAGAACACATTATATATTTCTGACAATCATTTTCCAAAAACATACTACTGGAGCAGTAAATATTAAAATTGTTTTTCCTTAACATACATAACATTAAAGTTATTTCTTGAGCAGTTGTCATAATTTTTTACCTTGCCATAATTTTTTTTTGGAGAGTCCAAGGACTCTCCAAAGTCCTTTTCCAAGGACTTTGGAGAGGAAGAATTGTGGTTGTTACTTTCATGACTTTTGGTCCCTTTTCCTTCTTTATCTCAAAAACATTAACAAGAGTGGTGTGTAAAGTTTTTCATTTATTACTATCTTTCTATTGTCAACATGAATGCTTGTGCATTTACTTAATGCTCAGTATTATGAGATTCTGATACTCCATGGAGATGAAATGCTGGTCTTTATTTATTACCGGTAATTCATTTACTTCTTTCTTTCTTTCTGTCTTTTTTTAATCTTTCTTATCCTTATTTAATCATTTAATTATTTAAATTTACGTTCTATACAGTATTAGGTCTTTCAGGGTGCAGGGGAATAGGTTGGGTTGGGAAGGAGGTGGGGAAGAATGAATGTAATTGTATATTGCATATGTACTGCGTGCCATTTACCTGAATAAAAATTGTGACAAAAAAACAAACAAAAACAAAACATGTTTTTCCTACCTTCCAGGCTGCCAGTTGTTTCATTAATCCCAGTACATTTAAAAAAAAAAAAAAAT
>VXCM01007075.1:0-22370 GCA_014773175.1 Lucifuga dentata
AAGTTTTAGCAATGGTTTTGTACTAACTTTGCTTTTATGCAGTTCAGCGATTCTTTTTGTTTTTCAGATCTTCTGACACTTCTCTTCCATGTGGAGCCATTTTTGCTACGTGGCCTCAGACAAAATTTGTCTTGCACAAACATTATACCACGCTATTCAAGTGTGTATTGCATGAAAAGGTCACAGGTGAAGTGGTGTTATAACAGGAAGTGTGTGTAGTAAAGGTGTTTCATCTGCTGACACATGCTGCTTTGTTTTGAGTAGGTGTGTACTTACTGTGAAACTATGTTATATAGAAGATTAGTTCATAAAAATTTAGTTTGAAGTATTTTCCCAATTTCAGTTATTGTTAAATGTGCTACAATAAAGGCTCAATAGATCCAAATGGCTCAAACCTAGACATTATACAGAAAGTAAATACTCTGATTTTCTTACTAATAGACAGGATGTACTTACTTCTGACTGATACTTTGTATGTAAACATCACCAAATTGGAGCTCTGGTAGGGACTTCACTGTTTTTAGTGATTGAAATACTGCGGCGGGTGCTGTATATGTCAAGTCAAATTTATTTATGTAGCACATTTTAAAACAACTGTCGTTGACAAAGTGCTGCACAATGGCTAATAAAATATGAATAAAAACATGAAATGTAATCTAACAATAATAAAACAATCAAGGTACACATCCCAAAATTCCAGGCGTTGCACACAAAGTGGGTTCAGGCAACAATTAAAAAAAAATAAACAACACAAAGGACACACCAAAAACACCCAAAGTCAACAATTGCCACCCAGAAAAAGACAGTACTGACAAGAGAAAGGGAGCTAATGAGAAGTAAAGCTGATCAGTGTTCCTCCTGAACATGTTCATGGAGCTGCTTTCCATGAATACGTTTAAGATCTGGGCAGAGTTACATAGATGAGGAGCAGCACAGCTGAAAGATCTGCCTCCTCATGGAGCCGGCTCCATCCTGGTAGGTGGAGGAGCCATATCCGCCAAGTAGTAGACGACCAAATGTGGCAATTACAGTTTCAAAGATGTTGAAATGAGATCGTCCAAACAGTTCCAGTAGGAGGCGACACACACAGGAAGTTGCCAGAGCAGATGACACTTAAAAGATATTAATGCAGCAGCACCAAAGCTAGCTCCAGTCAGCGCAGACAACAGCTCAGCAGGAAAAAGAAAAAACCTTCCCTTCAGCACAACAATTCAACAAAACAATCAACACTCCCAAACTGGAATAAAAATTATAAATAGTAAAAATAGTAAAATAGTAATAAATAGTAAAAAAAAAAATTGCACAGGTAAAAAAACCAAAAACAAACCGTAATGAAAGCCAGACGCTAGATTATAGTGGAAGATACACTCATTGCCTACTTTTCAGCCTAACGTGCTGGTAACCTGAGAGTCTGACCCTACGTGATGCAATTAACATGAAGATGTTCCTTTGTCGTTAGTGTAGTCTCTGCCTGTCTGGGGAACAGGTCCGACTCAGATCCTGGATGTGGTTCCTCCAGTTGGCTTGTTCTGGCTCAGCGGTCGCTCCAGTGTAGGTCACACTGGTTTGGTCTCTGATGATTTAGGATTTGCTGGTGGAGCTCACAAAGCTGAACATCTCTGATTATTCAGACACGAGCTTTCCCAGGCGGACAACTGCCATTCTCAAATACTCACATTTAGTTTTTTTTTTTTTTTTTTTTTTTTTTTTTGAAGCAAAGAAAGAAAGAAACAAACAAAAAGTTGCTTTTGCACCAAAGGTTCAGAATTAAACATAATTTGGTATAAATGTGAATTTTCTTTAAAACTGTCTCCGGTTCTGGTTATGTAAAAAAAAAAATAAATAAATACAAAGTAAAGTTTTAGCAATGGTTTTGTACTAACTTTGCTTTTATGCAGTTCAGCGATTCTTTTTGTTTTTCAAATCTTCTGACACTTCTCTTCCATGTGGAGCCATTTTTGCTATGTGGCCTCAGACAAAATTTGTCTTGCACAAACGTTATACCACACTATTCAAGTGTGTATTGCATGGAAAGGGGCAGGTGATGTGGTGTTAAAGGACAATACCATCCATTTTGCATTGAGCCTAATATATTCAATTTTCATACATGTAATGTTACTGACAATCATCATTTCCCAAAGTATACTACTGGAACAGTGAATTAAAAAAAAAAAAAATCCTACCTTCCAGACCTCCATTGGTTTCACTTCATTCTGGTATGCTATATTAAAATCAACATGTTGATACATGAAACGTTCTTCTGATAGGTAATCCATCATCGTGAACAAGACTTATATTCAGGTTTTTCTTAGAAGTTATGTAATTTTAGCATTTAAGCGCAATAAAAAGCATGGAATGAATGTGTCTCCACCAGGGAATATAGTCCCAAAAGAAGACCTGCGTTTATCAAAAAAATTTAAACGACCATGACTTCATAAGGCTGCGTAACTATTAGCAGGTGAAACATGGATTTTTAAGGTGGGTGTATCACTTGAATATTTAATTTGAAAGATTAAGAGATTTTGCAAAGCATCAGGAAAGCTGAAATACGATTTTATCCTTAGAGAAATGATTGTCAGTAACGTAACCTGTATGAAAATTGAATATAGTAGGATCAAACATGCAAAATTATGGTATGGTCCTTTAAAACAAGCAGTGAAGGTGAAAGTAAAGGTAAAGGTGTTTCATCTACTGTCTCATACTGCTTTGTTTTGACTAGGTGTGTACTTACCTTGTGACTGATACTGTAGCTGCTTAACTTTTGTTCTGGAAAAACATTCAGGATTTCTTTTTAGCCGCAACAGAGACATTAGGCCCATTAATCTGTCGATACTCATCAGATCTCTATAAATGCAGTATGAAGCTTCATGTTCCCCAGAGGATGAAACCCAGTTTTTGGTGACCCTTGACCTTTTCTCTGTGCCTCATGTCATGACCACGCAGCCACCAGGGAACAGTAAGCTTCAGATCTGTCTTTGAGTTTGTTTTAATCAAATAACATGATACTAAAATTAAACACTTTCCTGTTTTGCCCCCACAGACCATCTTGGATTCTCCCCAAAAAAATCATGTTTGGATCCTCAGATACGACTTTGGCAACTGCTTCAACAGCCATGTTTGCATTGAGGCAGAATCATGGAACTAAAAATCTGCCATTTCGGGTTTTCCAAAGCATAATTTATATTTTTACTGTCACACCTCTTCACCAATGCATGCAAGCCAAAAATCAGGCTGTATAATATCATACGTGTTGGCTTTTAACCTCTGGAGTCTCAAATATTTTGCTAGAAAACTCTTAATTCTTGGGAGAAAAAATCTCCAATCTAAAAGAATTGAGCAAAAAAAAAAAAAAAAAAAATTAAAATTACTTATAAAAAGTTGTCAATTTTCTACTTGATTCTAGAATATTCTGAAAAATGAAGGCAAAAATGTGTCAGTGTGACTTTAGACTGCAGAAGGTTAAAGGAGATGTGGTGTCGTACTGTATCCCAATGTCTTTACAGCAAATTCTCATTGATTTTGTTACTTCTAAACATTTTTAGAGCCGTAACTGCTGGTGAAATCTGTGGGCTGTGTGATTTAGGTAGTTTCAAGTTGTTGGGCTGTTAACGCATGAGATCACAGGAACCTGAAACTGCCTGAATCACTGCAGTCTCAACAACACATGCAGAGGAGGAAACCCACATTTAACCACGTTTCTTCTCTTTCAGCTCTTTAATGTGTTGATTTCTACGCTATTAAATAATACAGCTAAAACTTCATAACTAACTGCAGCCTTTTCATTTTGCTGCTCTTACGGAAAGTCACATATTGAAAAAAAAAAAAAAAAAAAANAAAAAAAAAAAAAAAAAAACACCCACGTGTGATTTCAAAGCACATGTTGTTTGAATTTAAAAATCAAAGAACACATTTGGTTTTCATATGTGACCATTATGCGAAAAGGATTTTTCCTCATGAATTGTCTGTGGGTGCATTTGTAATAAAGTTTTTAAGTGTGAAATAATTAATGAAGTTCACATGTGGAAAAACCTCAATATACACCTTGAAATTAATATAATGGTGTAAAAATGTTCTGCATATTTTACAATATTGTATAGGATTGCTGTGTAATATGGAATTAGGACACCATTTATTTTAAAACTATTCTGCAGTGCTCCCATTGGTTGTGCATTTCAGTCAGAGCTGAACTACAGCTTGTTTTTAATCAAATAAAAATGTTGAAAATGCTGAACAGAGTGACTGTGTGGTTATTTATGATTATCTATACATAGCATTCATTTGTCAGCACTCAGTTATAAACAAGTTATATCTCGAGTGTTTGCAATTTCACACAAAATGCACTATTCCATGTGGGATTTCTGAGCCCAAAAAAAGACAGAAGCTGTGTTGTAAATCAAGAGCAGGTCCTTTGCTCTTCACGTTTCTAGATTGATGATGTGATAAGGGACCGTCAAATGTTACAGGACACAACTTGTCTGTCCTTTGCAGTCCTCAATATTCCATAATTATATGTGTGCTAGTTATTTAAGAGCATTCGAGTGATTCTTGTAAACATGTACCGTATGTGTTCAGGTAACTAGTGATAAAAAAAAAAAAAACTGCAGGAATTAAATAATGATGTTTTAATCACAGAAAAGTACAGATATGTTAATACATTTTCCATATCCTGTTTGCAAGTTGTCTATCGTGGTTTAAAGCGCTGTGAAACTCCGGCATCGTGGAAATGTTCCTGGTTTCCTCTTGTTCCTGCTGATAAACTTCAGGATATTTAAATTTCCAGTTTAAGCAAGACCACCCAAATGCAACATCAGATTTGATCGCTGTGTGCTAGACGAGCTCATTTTCACGATTAGCCTCTGATGTAGCCTCTGATTTGATTCGGGGTTCTCTGCACGGCCTGCCTTTGTTTTGTGTTTGAGTTTCACAGCACAGAGTATTTTCCACGGTTCTGTCTGACATTACTCACTCATTCCTGACTCACTACACACTATAAAGAATGTTTCATAGAGAACAATATAGTTCACTAGTTGGCAATATCAAAAAACACTTTTGTCATTGCTGTCATACAAATAATACGTAGTAGGCCAACATCAGCTACATATTTACCAGCATGCATTTTTTAAGCTTTCTGTGTTATTTAAACAGCAAACTGTATTGTCAGCAATAAATTAATAAAAGTACTTTGAGCTGGTTTCTTTGTTGTGGTTCATGTTGTTGCACAGGTCTGCTTTTAAGAAACGCTCATTATTTCCATGCTTTACTGTATTGATTTGTCTTGTGCCCATGCATGTTTCCATCAGGAAAAATCTAACTACTCCATGAAAAATTCATACAAATGCAGTGAAGATGTCGTCTATTCTCAGTTTATCTGTTTTCATCCTGTCATTCAAATATTGTTGACCAGGAGAAGATGGAGCAGAATAATTGCTAAGCAGAGGCAACTGACACGTGTTGATCTTGTTACATTAGCAAGACGTTACCAAACTCTAAGTCAATGGATAAAACTGAGCTGTTTGCTAAGATCTTACAGCTCATTTCTACCTCATCACTGTTAACAATTAAAGCTCCTTAAAGGACCATACCAGCTAGTTTGCAGTTTGCACGTTTAAGCCAAATATATAACCCACATACTTGTAACGTTACTGACAACTAATTTCTGAAACATAAAACCATATTTTTGTTTTTCTGTTATTTTTTCAAATCCCCTATCAAATGTTCAGGTGATACACACATCTTAAAATTCAGTGTTTTGCCTTCCAACAGTTGTGCATGATTGTTAAAGGCACAGTCATTTGATTAATCAGTTAAAGCTGTCTTCTCCTGGGACTATATATCCTGGCGGAGATATACATTGTTATCTGTGCAGCTCTGTGTTGGATCGGTTAAATAAAGTTACTTCAATAAAAAACTAATAGATGTAGTGTTCGCTGTGTTGGATTACTTACCACAAATACTTTGCAAATCTTTACAAGTTGATTTTTATAGCGTACTGGGATGAACTGAAACCAGTGGCAGTCTGGACGGTAGGAAAAACTATTCTAAAATGTATCACTCCAGTAATATGTTTTGGGAAATGGTTGTTCATTTCCCAAATGATTATTGGGCTCAAACGTGCCCTATTGCTGGTATGCTCCATTAAGACTAAACACTGACACCCGCTACTGGGGAAATTTAAACAGCCATGACAAATCCATACCAACATCCATTACTACAGGGTGTAACACAGAGCTTAGGTAAACATCTCACTTCATGACACAGTGTAATCAGTTGCATTTTCTTTATTTCATTTCTGGACAGAAGACAGGGTCCTTCTCTCGTCTCAAGCCAATCAGCTGGGCCACATCATCACCGCTCCCTAAAAAAATACAATAGATATAATACCAAGCAGTATCTCACTAATAGTTGCATCATACTGTATGCAAAACACTTACAAAATTTAAAAAAAAAAAAAAAAAAAAAAATCTGTAAACTTGTGTTACAACCTACATAATGTTACCTTATCGAGTTAACAACTTTAGCCCACCAAGCATTAGCTAAAATGTTGTATTCATTGTACCTTGAAACTAGGAAGTCGGAAATCAGAATTGCGTCTTTTATGACCACTGTGCATTTGAGTTCAACAAAGTGGGAGACAACATGGAAGTCTTCATAAAAACTCTTGCCATTGAACCTAAGAAAGCCATGTTTTAACATTTAAGAGCTATTTACCATTTAAAACAGACTGCATTGCCAATGTTACATTTTTAATCAGTTACTGTGTCCGTATGCAGATTGATTTAAAGAAAATGCTTCTGAAAATTCATTTATAAATAGAGAATTACTGCTGACGGTGTGAACAGCCATGTTGAAATGACGTCAATACTGAACTGAGGGTTGGTAAAGCTTGTTTGACTTTCCAAATCAGAATTCCATGTAGCTCCATGTTTGATCAGTTAAATGAAGTTTGACAAAAACTTTAATACATGTCATGTTTGCTGTGATGATTACTTATGTCAAGCACCTTTCAAACCTCCACAAG
The DNA here is from genome assembly GCA_014773175.1 of Lucifuga dentata. Taxonomy (NCBI): domain Eukaryota; kingdom Metazoa; phylum Chordata; class Actinopteri; order Ophidiiformes; family Bythitidae; genus Lucifuga; species Lucifuga dentata. Next base: position 7,019 of record VXCM01007075.1, read on the forward strand.
TTGATTTTAGCAGCACACTGGCATGAACTGAAACAAATGGCGGTGTGGAAGGTAGGAAAAACAGTTCTAAAATGTACTGGTCCAGTAGCATGTTTGGGAAAATGAATGTCCAGGTTGTATTTATTGGGCTCCAATATTAACAGTAGCTTAGCGGTTCCTATGACTGCACTCTTCTGGACAGAGATCTCAGATGATTGTTCCTGGAATCTGCTGGAGTCTCTCTCCCAGTTTGGGGGTCACATCCCCGAATGCCCCTTTTACCACAGAGACCACTGTTGCCTTCACTTTCTGCACCTGTTCTAGCTCCTCCTTCAGCACTTGGCACTTCTCAAGCTTCTCATTGATGCTGCTATCACTCTCACTTGGGGTTGCTACTATTTTCTTCTGCTTTTTGTCCACCACAATGTCTGGCTGCTCAGCCAACATCTTTATCAGTCTGGATCTGGACGTCTACAGGATCTTTGCTCTGTCATTTGCAAACATCTTTAGAAGTCCCATTTGGAACTTGGGGCTTCCATATTCGATGCAGATGTTCCTCTACACTATCCCAGCCACTTGGTTATGCTGCTGGGTGTAAGCTGTTCCTGCTTGCATTTTACACCCTGTTATTATGTGCTGGACTGTCTCAGGGGCATCTGTGCACATCCTGTCTGGTGTGGTTCGACTCTTGCCTCTATTGATCTTCTGCTGAGCACCTGTTTCTTATGCTGCCATGGTTAGAGCATCTGTGCTCCGACAGACCAGCCTTTTCCAGCCACTGGTAGGATTTCTCAATGCCAGCCACTTCTTCTATCATTGGTGGTAGGATCCATGGAGGGATCCATATGTCTCCTCATCCTCTTCCTCCTCACTCTGTCAGTCTTCTGTCGTCTGAGGTATTCACTGAGCAGTTCATCTCTGGGGAGAGGGCATCTTCCTGATGTACTCCTGGATGTTTCTTGTTTCATCCTCTCTGTGCTCAGTGTAGAGTCTCAGGGGGCTGGACTTGGGTTGAAACCCTCCTTGCATTGAGAGGACTTTTTGTGTCTTATTTGGCCAGCATATTATGCCAGTTGGCTATCTGATGACTGCTAGGACATATGTGTTGATGGTTTGGATCTTACTCTCCTGCCTCACTCCAGGTAGGTATTTGCCTGTAGCTGACTTCCTTGCTGCCTCATCATGATTTGCTTATCTATCTATCTATCTATCTATCTATCTATCTATCTATCTATCTATCTATCTATCTATCTATGGATATATAGTATTTTGCCTTTTGATCATTTGCTAAAGACAAAATGTCCTTACTTATCCTTGTGAGGCTATTTTCAGTTAGACTATTTTGCTGATCCTAAAACTAATCATAATGTGAGGGGCTATAATTCTGTGTTATTTGTGAAGATTTTAAGGTTAGCAGTAACTAAATCAAACTTGACATGTTGTCAGGCTGTTGTCAAATACAGCAATGCCAAGAAGCATTTAAATGGTTGAAATTCCAGCTTTCACACAGATGACAGAGAATGAGTCAGTGCAAATATGTCAGCAGGTTTGGCTGTCAGTCTGCACACACAGTAGAACAGTAAAGAAAGCTGAATGCATTTTACTTTTTGGTTGTAAATCAGCCACTTTGCACATATGAACACACGTGTTCTTTGGCGTGTAGGATTTGGAGTTAGATTTGTCTCTGGTACTCAGAGTGCAGAGAATAGAAAGAGCTGGAATTAGCCTTTATATACTCTGTCTACCTGCACACATTGGCCACATTTATTTTCAAATGTAACGTTTATGAAGTTCATACTGCCATGACACTGTAAATCTCTCTCTCTCTCTCTCTCTCTCTCTCTCTCTCGCTCATCAGAGGGTTAGGGTTATAATTTGCAGTCTGTTTAACAATCCATGAATATGAAGCAGCCATGATTCATGTTGGGTATTACAGCAGGTCTGGCCTCACACTTTCTCAATATAACATCAAATACATACAGTACATACATAATGCTGATAGCTGCTGACATCCAGATTGTAAAAGACAGATTCATATTTTAGTATTTTTGTTGTATATAAAAGTAATTTTTAATAATGCATGTTTGTTTAATTGAAAATCATAATAATTTGTAGTTTATGTTGTTACTCCAAGTAATTATGTTGAGCACATTAGCTCAGGGGTTAACAAAGGGGAGCTGAGGAAAAGTGATGGATGGATGGATGGATGGATGGATGGATGGATGGATGGATGGATGGATGGATGGATGGAAGGTTCACTGGGGAAGAACACTGTCCACATGTAAACATCGACCCAAGCTCTATCCATAATATGAGTCTAATATATGCCCAATAAAAGTTTTACTCATATTACTGTAATAAGATTGCTTAAATTACTCTATGTAAAATGCATTAGATTAATTTGTTATTCATAAAATTTGTCAGATTGTATTCAAGCATGCATAACCTGTCATCTGCCAATAAGATATAAAATGTGAGATGGCACGTGCCAGAAAGCATTAATGTGTATGTTACAAACAAAAAGGGCCCGTGTATTAACCCCTGTGGAACACCATGTCCACTAAGGATCATTGTTTTCTCCTGAGATTTATGTTCATAAAGAAATAATTTGCCTGGCAACATATAGTTTGAGAGGAATGTACATTTTCTTGTTACAATTTTCTTACTTCTACTGAATTCATGTTCGTATTATTTACAATATTGCCATTGAAGGTAATGGGAGGGAAAATGATTTACATCATGTAGTATGGCTGAGGGTGTGACAATAAAAACTTGAAAACTGAAAGCCAGCCAAGATTGTATTGTCTGTCAATATATTGACAAAATATTTCATATTCAACACATATGTTCACTTAGTGTTTTTTTTTTCTTTTTTGTATATATGTTCATGCTAAGATCCTCAAAATCTTCTCAATCAAAGTTTTACAAATTTGTTTAAAAAGAGTATCCATTTGTGGCAACTGAAATCATTAAGATAATTAAATAATAAAATCATTTGGCTAAAGTTACAGAAGGACTCTTGATTCTGACTCAACGAACGCCTGTTTCCTGTGTTGAAGCAAAGACTTTCTGCTCCTCCTCCACTTTTACTGCCTGATAAGAATGAAATCCTGCTTCCTGCTGTGGGACAAAGAAAATGAGCATAAATTCTTGCAAATTAGTTGCATATGAAGGAAATTCTTTGGAGAAAGAGTTGAACAAAGTAACTTTGAGCTTTTAAAGTATCATCAGAGAGCATTAGTCACCACAACAATCCTCTTTATGTTTGATTGAATCCAGTAACATAAAAATGGTCTTCAGCTTATTATCATTACATTTTTCTATCAAATATATTTTGTATGTGAAAACCATATTTGAATAAAGTACAGAGTATTTAATTATTGAGATCACTGGGTATATTGCAATATCAGTCTGCCGTAATGAAGTTTTGTCTTTATATATATATATATATTACCAGTCATTAGCCACATAATGAAAATTTGAGGATCATCATCTAACCTTGCAATGTTTCTTGAGCTATAGATTATGTAACATTTTAATTTTTAATATTCCTTTGTTAAATTTAGAAAACCTAACTTATGAAACTTACATTACATTGTCACATTAAGTTAGCAACAACAGTCAGAAAACCAAAGTAAGACAGTTTACAAGTTATATATTCTGTAAAATTAAAAGTATATACATACAATTAAAGGTCAATTTGAAATTTTACAGCTTTACTTTGCTTTTCTTCACTGGTGTAAATTATAAAATTAGTGCAGCATATTTATTTTGAAAAAGAATTAAAAAGAAGGAAAATCATCAAATAGGGTATCTGTCGCTATAATAAAATTATCTTTTAAATTAATCATTTTATAGTACAAATCCTTGATTTTTTTATTAGAACATGTAAATGTTTTTATGATGAAACTTTATTCTTTACTTTTGTTAATGACACATAATGAAAGACATAAAATGAAACAACATTAGAAGCCTTATTTATGTAAAGAAACATTTAATACAAGGAAATATGATAAAAACATAACTTATGATATAGATGAATGTAGTGTTCTGTAGTGTTATTTCCTGTATTTAGGGGTCATAGCAGCCCATGGTGTTGTTATTTTCCCTCAACGTCTCAAACCATTTGATAACTTAAAGAAAATCATTTTAAATAAGGGATTGAAGCCCTCTATCAATGATGTCTGTATCAACTGAGGATAAGCAACAATTAAGGTTTGCTTATTGCAACTTACTTCTTGGAATAGACATTAAGGAGGAATAATTGTGTCAAAAATTAAGAGATTCTATCAGTTAAATTTCCTTTAACAATCAAAGCAACAAATAGACTTTTGTTGAAGTGCTGTAATGTTTTATTGGCCGTGAAAAACACCGGCAGGAGGAGCAGAAACGACATGCTTGAAGGTTCCGTTACATCCGTGCAATCAGCAGCCTGATCATTAAAACTCTCAAAGACGCTACAACTTTACTGAGCCGAAGAGAGAAAAACAGTCTGAACTGAATCATAAAAAAAAAAAAAAAAAAAAAAATCAATTCACAATGTGGTGGCAAAGAGTGGCTGTTTGATAGTGTATGTAATTATTTGTTGTAGTAGAAAATTGAATGAATGATACACACACACACACACACACACACACACACAAGGTTTTAGCCACAGCTGAGAATGTGGCATGATGACAGAAAACACTGTTAAAACACGATAAACAAAAGCAGCAAATCAATTACCAAACTCCCTGATTGCACCAACATTAATATTAATGATATGAACTTTTAGGTTGAGATGTCCCTTAAAGTAATAGCAGCTTTACCAGTCAAATGTGAAGGAGCTGAACTAAGCCAAAAACTAAAAATTATATTTTTAATGTGTTGCATAATGTCAAACTTCTAAATTTAGACGATCAAGTATTTTCACAACATTTAAAAGATATTTATGGATTATTGTTTATAGTGATCTTTTAGTTATAGACATATCATTTTTTATTTTTCATCCTATAATATATGTAACATCTATGTGCTTTCACATATGCATATGTAGTGTGCTGTAATACATCAAATGGCTTGACATACAAATGTACTAACATTTCTGTATAAATACACAAATAATAGACAAATATCATGACTAAAATGTACATTAATGGCAGCAATACAAAGTAAACATGCAGTGGCCCATATATATATGACTGAACAAGACTTTCTTATATGTTTAAAAAAAGATGGTGACATTTCTATCTTTAAAGTTTTCCTTTATTTCGTCTTCCCTGTTCTATGACATTCATTAGCCTATATATTTGATCATTTTATTGATCCTTTTCATAAAGACATAACCTCTTGGTGTCTATAATGGAAGCATGTCAATATTTTTTACATCTTCTGAATGAACTGGGTGGTTTTTGTTTTCATTGAACTTAAAGGATGCAAGAATACTCCTTACACACACACACACACACACACACACACACACACACNACACACACGGCAGCTGGCCCTCTTCTGCTTTTCTTTTCTTCTTTTTTTTTTCCATGTAGTAAAAAATAATTTCTCTCAGGGCATTTCTGGGCGCTGTTGGATGACGTCACGAGCGGCAGGCTCACATCATGTGAGGTTTTGCTTTCCCCTGCTGGCATGGACAGTCTGTTAATAACTCTCAGCTGGCTTCATTTACAAAGACAACTTTACCGTGTGAGCCGTAAAGCGGCTCAGGGAGAAAGCTTCAAGCATTTCAGATGAGATATACGAAGCTGTACATGGTGTATGGCCCAGGCATGGCCAGCTATTAAACTATATGGCTGATATCAATCAAATACACTTAGTTTATATGCTCACCGGCTCTTACTGTACAGTTTTTCCAAGAATAACCTGCGTCATTTACATCTAATTTTAGCTGAAGAACATATTATGTTTGTTGTAGTAAATATTTTACAGAAGACTGCTTATGTGTTAAATATGAATATGAAGATTCAAAAACACTCAAACAATATCTATCTATCTATCTATCTATCTATCTATCTATCTATCTATCTATCTATCTATAACATTATTATATGTATTATATTATATTTTGGCCTTCATATGTCTATATTCTATATATATGTTATCCTGATCAGGCATGTTATTAATTTATTTAGTTTTGTGTTTGTTGGTTTAGCCCATCTGTCGCCCATGTGTATATGTATGTATGTATATGATATGTATACGTATATGTATGTTTTGGTTTGATATGAGTATTATGTATCTGTGGCTTCTTCATTCATTGTAAATAAATGAATGTTTTGTTTTGTTTTGTTTTTTTTCTTTTATGGCCCTATTCTTTTTGTGGTTTACTGTGAAATATATATATATATATATTTTAATATCTCAGTATTTAAGTTTTTAAATATAGTTTGGTGATACGTAAATTAGGTATAGTTCGTTATTATATGAGTCAGTTTGAAACGGTGCCTTTAAGTTAACCTGACCTCCTCCTGTGTTTAATATGTATTTGTGTATTTGACCTATGTTATTGATTATGGTTGTTATGAACATATTAAATGTAAATAATAAACTAAAGGAATTTAAATCCGAAATCGGTTCTTTTTTTTTTTTTTTTTTTTTTTTCCTCTGGAGAAGACCTGTTCCTTTTTGTCTCATTGTTGTGTATTAAGCAGCGATTGTTCTGACTGACGTTATGATGATGATTTTACAATCCTTCCATTTTGTGTATTTGACTTAATATAAAATTGCTCAGCCATTTTGTTGTCATATTTTCAAATAATAATTTTAAAGCATTGCATGTAATATTATATAATATATAAATGAACCCTATTAAAATGCCGTCTTGTTCTATCCAATCTCTGATTCGTTAGTTCGAGTAAATAGACATTTTTTTTTCAAAATATCCAAAATAACATCATCATCATATTTTAACATCATCATAAATTTAAAGTAAAGTGTTCATTTACGTTCTACTTTATTTATTTATTTATTTATTTATTTATTTATTTATTTATTTACTTATTTACTTACTTTAAGAAACTCGTTATTTTGTCCCATTTTGGCTTGGTTATATAAAATCATTCGCTCCCTTCACTTTGAGACAAATGCATAAAGTGGAATATATTGCACTATAAAACACATACGCTGTCATAATAATAGTTTTGCTAGCTTGTGAATCTAAAATATGGCTTAAAATTACTTATTATTGCATTATTGCTTATTACTGCATTTGCAGTTTCTAAAGTCTGTCACTAAACAAACGTACTCTTCAAGCAGCTGTTTAACGGATCTCATTTTTAATGCTTAATTTGTTCTATTTCCTCAATCCTGCAGCATGAAGGGATTAATAATGAAGAGACGGAGGCTGCATCTTCCTGTTCAGCCCAAATCTGATGTGTCTGCATAATCATGTGTAATAATAATTGATGGAAAAACAATAACATGAAGCGCAACAATCAGACCAAACTTAAAGGTTGATAACTTATAGTGGTAAAAAAAAAAAAAAANTGTGTGTGTGTGTGTGTGTGTGTGTGTGTGTGTGTGTGTGTGTGTGTGTGTGTGTGTGTTGGAGGCGTGAAGCAATGAGCTTTGTGTAGAAGAATGAGGACATAGCTGATTGCGGTTAGCAGATAGTGTCTTCAAACTTTTCCAGCTGCAACGTCTTCAATTAACGCGCTGGCTGGCTGGAGGCCGGCCTGCAGGGCGGAGGCCCCATAATTAGAATGCCCGCAGCAAAACTCCCTGCCTGTGGTCTGAGGAGAGGTCCTTTCGACTGGAAAACATCTGGGGCACAAGTGGCTCTAAAACAAAGTAGATTTTCAGTCTAAATGTGAATGAAAGACGCAAATGGAAGCGCAGGTTTAATTTTTTTACGCGCGGCGCGGAAACGCAGACTTATGTGGCTTTTGCCTCTCTAGATATGAAAGCCTGTTATGTTGTAACTTGTTTACAAAAGCAAGATTTAAATATCTTGTTTGTGACAAAACACAACTCTTTAACAGCAGTGTGAGTGACTTTACAGCTCGGTGTGAGCTGTTGTATAAACTAACGCACAGGAACGTCACTTCTCCAGTTTTTCACTCCGCAGTAGTTAAAATTCACCTAATTCCTATTGATGAAGTATTTAAAAAAAAAAAAAAATCAGCTGTGCCTTTATGCACAAACCTACCATACAGCCAATATATAGCACTTGACTCATCTGAAACAAAGAAACTTGTTTGAAATTAATTTGGCATTTTTCTGTGCCATCCAGGTCGCTTTTATCCAAGAGAAGCTGTCCAGATGAGCTGCAAACTGATCCTTTAAGGCGCAGAGAGAGGAATGTGATGAATTCAAGTCTGAAGGCCAAAGCTGCACCGCCGCAGTCGCGACAGATTTGAAGAAAGACTCTCTGGGTTGAAGTTTGGTTCCTGCTGCTGAAATAAAGGCGCCCGGAGCCTCCCAGCTCGCCTCCGGTCGACCCATCATTTCTCCGCAGCAGATCTGAAAGCTGCTCCCTGCTTCCCTCCTCGTAAATAACGACGTTAGCCTCATAAGCAATGTGTAGTTCATATTTAATCGTCGTAAATAACGGTATTAGGTGTGTGAGGCGCAGAGCTCAGATTTATAGCTCGGCCTATAGCCTGCCATCCACAAAGACCCCAAGACTCGTTGTCTATGATAACTATAAGGAATACAAAGACATAATCCCGGTGATTTTGATTGAGGCTAAGGAGAAATCAAAGTTCTGGACTCCAACAGGCCTAGTCCGCCTCTGGCAAGTACTCTAGTGGATTAATATGGCGAATTTTAAAATATAAAATATATATTTAAGCCATGGAGCAAAAAAGGACAGCCTACCGCCGGTAGCATCAGCACAGATCAGCTGTGTCCTTGAATCCCCGTGACATAAGGACAGAAGTGGCTTTGGTAGCCCCGGCCCCTCGTACATCCATCTGGCTCCGGTCCGAGTTGTGTTTACTTCTGGCAGCCTGACCGCCGAGTGAGAAGCGCCGTTTTTGCGACCTGGAGAAAGACTATAACACTCCCTACGCTTTTACGGTGAGCACAGCCACATGCCATGTATCAGCACTATAAAACCAGAGCAGCAGCCCTGATGTTGGATTTTATTGTGTATTAAAAGGACCTCCAAAAAAAAACTACTTCAGTAGTAGTTTGCGCTGTAAAGACAAAGGGCAAAGCCACGCAGGGCCCGTTTTAATGCCACTCGTTAATAATAATAATAAAAAAAAAAACCGGTTGTGAATCTGCCAATAAAACAGTGTCAGGCGACTCCGCACTTCAGATCCGCGTTTAAGACACAAGGTAAATAATTTAACACACCTAGGCACTCAAATTACGCTTCATCTTGTCTTTAAATGCGGGTTTGGATTGAGAAATATATCTGCTGTTGAATTACTTTAAGTGTTGGACTACCGGCGCTGATACTAATGGAGTTTTAAATTCAGACGCCCTGATGCAGAGATTGATTTAAGTGATAGCTGACGCACATTTCATTCTGCAAGAGTGGATGCGCTCCCTCCCGGTAATGTGTCTCATACGTGCTTAAAAACTGAGAAGCGGTGCGCCCGCGTCTACTTCGATTAGCTCCAAAATAAAGAGAGAAATAATTAAATAAATATAGTCCTATGAATAAATCCTCGCTGTGTCCTCGCGTGTATTTGTTAGCCATTGTCTCCAATCTACATTTCAGGCGTATTGTCCAGAGAGAACATAACTTAGCAGTTTATATATTTCTGTCTGACAGCAGCCAGAGATGCGCACGCTAGATATACGGAAGAACGGTGCGGTTTGCATATTGCATAAACAAGATAATTTATTCGGAGAGTGGGGGAGGGAGGAGAGAGTGAGTGAGAGAAAGAGAGAGAGAGAGAGAGAGAGAGACTCGCGTGCAGGTTTGATTTACGCCCCACCGACGCTTTATCAGGCTTGACGAAATAGTCTGGCCAATCAGTTTGCGCCTCTCGCACAAACGACAAACCCCCGAGAACCGAGCGAGGCTGTCGGCTGTAGCACTTTGTTTCGCTGTAGTGAAAGAGTTGTTTGGAAGAGCGAGCGAGAGAGAGAGAGAGGAAGGGAGGGGGCGAGCGAGCGAGCAAACAACATAATAAAGAGAGAAAGAGAGGGGCAGAAAAAATCGCGTAATGTCCCGGTTCTTGTTCTCCATTCAGTAAACTCGTGGCGTTTCGCGGATAATGTCCGAGAATGTCCATTTCTGGAACTTTGAGCAACTATTACGTGGACTCCATCATAAGTCACGAGAGTGATGAACTCTCGACCCCGACTCGATTTCCCAGCGTCCAGTATTCTGGCTCCAGTTCCACCGCAGCTGGAAGTGGGAGGCAGCCGGGCGGAGCGGTGCACGCAGAGCATCCCCATCCCGAGTCCTACCCGTCCTGCAGCTTCCAACCCAAGCCCCCGGTCTTCTCCTCATCCTGGAGCCCTTTCAACCCGCATCACGGGAGCGGTCTCCCGGCTGTTTACCACACCTACATCCCAGCCCAGCACGTGCCCGCAGCGGATACGCGATATCTCCGCTCCTGGCTGGACTGCGCGCCGCGCGGCTCCGAGTCAGTCGCGGGGCAGGGGCAGGCGGGGCATGTCAAGCTAGAGCCGCAGCTCGGACATCTTGGAGGGGAGATCGCACCTAAACTTGGCGGGCAGCACCAGCATGAAACCACAACGTACATCCTGGCGTCGTCCACGGCGCCGCGCGAGCTGAGCCACCACCCGACGGCTCTCCCGGGCTCCGTGTTCGAGGAAAATAAGGACATTTGTGAGGGGAGCGACGACAAAGACGTCCCGGATCAAAGTAAGTTATTAAAGCAGGAAATAGAGCGCGAGGGAAGAAGAGAGAAAGCGGAGAGAGAGAGAGAGAGAGAGATTGTAAATGCTTTTAATGCCGCCATAAAACAAGAACAAAGAGACCTGGGCTGCCCCCTCCCTCTGCTTTAACTTTACTACGCTTATATTTAGCCTGCATCATCTGGGGTTATCAGCCAGGTCAGGTAGGAACTGATAAGTTCTAACGGCATAAAACAATACATAGCCATATTTCATCGTGTTTTATGATTTGTGAAATTTATGATTTTGAGTCTTTATTCTAATAGCCTGCAAAAAAGGACAAAATAACATAAACAACTTAGAAAATTATCCAATCCCTTATAAGGAAAACACAGTATAGTACTATACGTACATATAACATTGTTTCTGATACTGATTTGACAAAAGCTGAATATTGACTGACAAAGGCAGCTAGTAGGCTATTTTGGAGCCATATTTTATCAGGTAATGTAAGTATTTCTGTCCATCTCCCCATATATCAATGTAAACCTCACCGAAAGTACAGAGCACTGAAACAGGGTATATATATTCTTAATGTTATGTATAAACTGAGATTTGCATGACGTATAAATGTATTAACTGCAGAGACGTGTTTAAAACTACAAGATTAGGCTCCTTTCTAAACACAGCGAAGGCTAAACAACAATTGGCGAGGTTAGGCCAATTTCAGTGGCTGCAGTTATTTTAGGTCAGAGCAGAAACAAAAGATTAGTTTGACCTATTGTCTGCAAACCCATAATCAACTATCAAAATGTTGGCGGTCAAATATTTCCACTTTTCCTAATCGCACTGTACTCAAATATGCCATTCTGACGGTACTGCAAAAGCATTGTATCGTTAAAGTGGATGTTTTTTTATGTGGTTAGTCGGTGTAATTTGTTATATCGAAATCACATTATTGCTGCAGCGAGGCTGCGTGGGAGTGTAGGTATCTGTGTAGATATCTGTCTTTCTCCTCTGTTCTGTTTGAAATGCTAATGCTTCAGATTTCATTTTTAATGCATGTGTGCACTAGAGGTTGTAGCTCGCCTCTCTCTCTCCTCCACACACACACACACACACTCACTCTCTCGCTCTCTCTCTCTCTCACACACACACACACACACACACACACACACACACACACACACAAGCTTTTAAAGCTCCTCTTGTTATTGGGGAACAAACGGGAGATCAGCCAGTGAAAACTGTGAATGAGCAAACACACACCGCAACAAAGTAGTATTCTCCCATGCTGCCCACAGCTTTTATTTACTGCTGATCTCCAAGAAACGAATCCCAGGGCTTTACAGGCGGCACACCGGACAGGCAAGATTCTCTTTTATTGGCTGTAATTGCGTCTTTTTCACGTGGAGCAAAATCCACATCCCCACTGCGGTTAGAAAACTGAACTTTGCTTTCAGTCTCAATTCGACGTCGGTGCTATAGCTTTCCATTATTTGTCAGTGGAAGCGAGTATTCGTGTACGTGTGTGTGGTTGTGTGTTTGATGATGGCAGTGGGGGTTATGTATATATATCATGTTCCTATTCAAAAATCCCTCTAGCATTGATTTGAGAAAATATCTGTTGTTCGGGGTTACTGCTTTACTGTCAGACTGCCCCCCCCCCCCCCCCCCCCCCCCCCCCCCCCNAAAAAAAAATCATAAAAGAAGTCGGGTCGTCTATCATTTACCTGCGGCTGGGAGCTTTAGAGCAGGATAGCTGGTTCTCAATAGAGCACAGGCTTCATAACTCTGAGCAGGACTGGATACCAAACATAAACTCTGCAACTGAAGGTGAATTTTACTCCAGGATGTATAAATCTGCATAGGATAACGTAAACTCCTCTGCCGGCCCTGATGGCGTTTCAATCTGTCCTCTCAGCTGAGACGATGAATTGCGGGTCGAAGGCAAACAGAAAAGAAATCAACTCCCTTGCCCTTTTTTCTCCCGTATGTTTTGCCAAGACACACACGGTTCACTTAGACTGCATCCTTCTTCATCTCTTAAATATCCCTTTGTGAGTTTGGAGTTGTATTTCTATCTGAGACTAGAAGGCCGGACACCCAAACTGCAAAAAATTGTATTTGTAATAATTAAACCCTAAAAGTGTTTATGTATGTGTGATGGTTTTGAGTTTTGCTCTTTTATTCATGTGCTCACTGTGTCAGAATAACAATATTTATCTGTCATAAAATCCCAGTAGTCCTGATTTAAGCCGTCGGCTGTTTCTGCAGGACAACAAGGGTTTGCTCTCTTTTTCTATCATAATTCACTAACAATAACATTGAATCCATCATCTTTTGACGGGGCTGGCTCGGTTTGATCAGTGGGAGCCAGCCTTACTTTCCAGAGGGTTTTGACTTATTTTTGGGTGGGACAGAGTAACTGCCTGCAGTCCTTGGAAATACTTTCATTTATTTGGTTTTATTTTGGTTTTACCCACGCTGGATATGTGAACAGGACCTGTTTCTCTGCAACACCGCCAAATAAATCTGAGGCATATTCGACCGCCTGCTCTGCGTGTGCATCTCTCTCTCTCTCTCTCTCTCTCTCTCTCTCTCTCTCTCTNCTCTCTCCACACGCACAGACACGCACGTGCCCACCGTGAGGCCTTATTACAGTATGTGGGGGACATCCATCAGAGAAGTGGGCCGGATGAAGCCCAGCAGCCTCCAGTCTGAATGATTAGACTTACCGTGTATCCTGGTCTGGCTCTGCATGGTATGGCCCTGGTGGCATGGATTAGTTTGTAATGGATTCCAGCTTTTAAATGGGTGAATAGGAGTCATCTCCATAAATAATATAGCTGTAGTAGAGTCAACACTTTTTTTCTGGATTGCACTGAGTCAGATGAAACCTGCACATGAAAGAAGGTAATCTGTGAGTTAAGGCCACTGCCATTGTTCATGGTTTGATCAATTTTGAACATTACATGTGTGAAACTATATTTCTCTAAGAGTACAAGTCAGGACTTCAGATAGAATGCTTATTTTGAGGGCATTCGATTTTACAAAAATGGAGATGACAGGGAATGTTGCCTCTCATCATGGTCTAAGGCTTTACTTATGCTCTTGGATTTAAGCAGTTCAAGTCTAGAAACCACCTAATTCACATTCACACAAGTGACACATACACAAAAACACAAGTACAAATCTATGTTGATGTCAGTATGCCTGACATCAAGGTCTGCAACCTTAAGAAACAAGAAAGTAGAAGTAAAACACATCAAGAACAAAAACTGAGGCTTCACCGCAATTTAAGATGGATCACTGTTACCTCGGCTACTATAACTTATACTTGTACGTCCTTGATAAGATGAGTTGTATTGTCTTCTAGGACTCATTTCTTGTGCACGTCAACAACCTGAAAGTTGCATTCAGCAGTGGGAAAATGAAATTCTTCTGAAAGTTTTGAGCTCCCTGAACTCGATAATTAAGGGATGTGCAAGTTGTTACAGCGTTGGAATTCTGCAGGATAGTTGCCACTTACAGACAATTAGAGGGGATGTACTTGAAGACAGGATGATGTAGCGACAGCAGCACAAAAACAAATGAAGTAGACTTTTAGAATATTGCCTTTTATGATCATTTTTTAGCATGGAAGTGTCTGCATGATGTATCTTGGCACAACAGAGGAAAGAGGTGAGCTGGACATGCCCTGTCTGTGGAGTTTCTCCTCCCTTACGTATTCTAAATGGCCACTGTGTGGGAGTCTACCTTGCAAAAAGTCCAGTTATGGCGAGTACAGATTCTCTACAGATTCTCTTTGTGTTACTGGATCTGGGCAGTGATCCAGAATAAACGACAAGATTACACTTCAGTCTTTGTGCTGCTGCTGCTGCTGCTGCTGCTGGGCAGAGAGAAAGTTATTACCCCCAACTTTATTAAGTTACAACGTGGGGTGAACAACCCCATTAATTGGCATGTTGCTGTTGCTGGCTGGGTGAGATGGGGTGTAAGGCTTCAGGGTGTGTGTGTGTGTGTGTGTGTGTGTGTGTGTGTGTGTGTACTGGGGGTGATAAAATACAACTTCGGGAAATGTAATAACGTGCCTTTGGGATATACGAGAGGTCAATTTCTGGAGCTATTAGGGTGAAATTGCAAGGAGAGGGAGAAAAAGAGTAAGACTGGACGTGATATTACTCTGTAACTGTTTCGGTGTGTGTTTCCATGCAAGCAGCATTCATCACAGAGGACACGCACATGCGCACACACATACAGCCTTACAAATTGAACACATCGTGGTTAGGGCCATAGGCTATAGCTGGCAGTTTTACGTGAATATCCATCTTTTCATCCCTCTACTCGTCCATCTGTCTTTCTCTCTCTCTCTCTCTCTCTCTCTCTCTCTCTCTCTCTCTCTCTCCCTCTCCCTCCCCCCTTATGTGACATGCCTTTACATCTGTACAGTGAGGCTGGTCAGACTTTGCTTCCATGGCTACATGGATGTAGCCTGGAGAGACAAATGTAATGTGAGCACGATACAATCCCCACACCCCCTTTACTCCTCCCACCTCCAGTCTCCACCCTTATGCTCTCTCTCTCTCTCTCTCTCTCTCTCTCTCTCTCTCTCTCT
>VXCM01007075.1:22451-39107 GCA_014773175.1 Lucifuga dentata
CCCCCCAAAAGCCACTACCACAACTCACTGGCCTCCTCCAGCCATCCCTGCACCACCACTACCGCCACCACCGTCCCCACAGTTCGTCATCCTGCGTGACAGCCATGGCTGGGGCTCCGCTCAGAGGGTAATGAATGGTCGTGGAAATGATTATACACCCAGGGAATGTGAAGCACCCACTTTACTGTGTGACAAAGGCACCACGCTACCCCCCACCCCCACCCTCCCAGTCCTCTCCTTCACCACTTTATCAGGCATTTTTTTGTGCTGAGATGAAATTGATCCCATACATGCTGGCCAAGTTGAAGGGGAAATTGATTCCAGGACGTATTAAGGACGTATTTACTGATGATGGCTGCTAACTAACTGGATGGGCTGGTGGTGATGACATGGGGGGTGATGATTGGTGGTGGTGGTGGTGGGGTCTATTCTCTGTCAGCTCCATACCTGCACAGAGCCTGGCACCCACTGGCAGCCTTGTTTGCTCCCCATTCTTGTTCCAAATTCTGATCTTGCATGGAAAAGTCCCTTCATGTAATTTAAGTGATTTTAACCAAGCACCTGGATACTTTCAGTATCCAGGTGCTTGGTTAAAAGGTTCAGTATCAGGTACAAGGTTCATCACAAACGTTTGTACAAACCTTGTGAAAAAAACCAAAAAAAAAAAAAAAAAAAAACAATGGCCACACATTCGTTTGATAATGGTTTCATTCACATTTATTTAGATGTCCACCATGAGACCACATGGTCAGCTGCTTTTCAACATATAACAAAGCATTTGTTTTGGCTCAAAATGTATGAAAAATTACACATTTCTTTTAAACACAAACCGACTAGTTACATATTTATTAGCCATTCAAAGCTAGACTTCATATTTAAGATCTGTGCAGATCACTTTTAAAAGGAAAACCCGTTTCTAGAGACTATTCTGTAAGTCATCAGAAATGGATTGTTTTCTCATCAGTAAATGCACTATAAATCCACAGCTTTGCTTCTGCTTGAATGTCCATCCTGCAAACTGAATTCACATTAAGCCCCATTAACATCAACCAAGTACATGCGGGAGTCAGTCTCATCTGTGTTTAAAGGCATTTTCTGTCAGCCAGATGCAACAGATTGCGTTGATAGTCTAATATTCTAACGATACGTAAAAATGTCCTGTGAGACACAAATTTGTCTTTAATGCTTCCTGAAATGATGGTTCACCATCAGGATCTGAGTTGGCATTTGGAAGAACTTTTTCCTGAGAAAAATCAAAGCAGATTCAGCTGTTAAAATGTGAAGTTTATTAAAACATTTTAAACAGTTTACTGTTTTGGTGAAGTATCAAATCTAGGATTTCCACCGTCAGATGTTTAATGTAGCTGTAACTGTCATGATGCTCGATACTTTCTGATGCCACTTTAGGACAGAAGAACAAAACAATGAGAATGCAAATAAAGAAACATGATTCATTAAGGTTGAAGCTTTACAAGCACTTCTGAAAGTTTGACTCCAAAAGTAACTACCAAACAAACTGCTATTTATGTTTTAAAAGTATATGATTCATGTGGATATTTGGATTTAGGTGACTTTGGTGATTGCTGCAACTTGCTATACTCATCGTGTAGCCTTGCTGCGTTGTCATTGCCAAACTATGTGATGGCTCTTTGTCCAAAAACATATTGCGGATGTTGGAAGCTGCAAATTCATGTTTGTGTAAATCCTCCAAATCTAGAGAAATTCTATCAAGAATAAAGGACATGCAGTTTGCTGCTCGTAGCAGTTCTTTGGTGTTTTGGATGTCATGTAGAGTTCTGTGAGCTGCTTTGACACTATATTAAGAATAACTGTCACAATGACAAAATATTACATCTGAAACCTGATGGACAAAGCCTCCACCCAAACAGCAGCAGTTAGGAAATCCATTTAGTCCTCAGGGAGGGGCTCCCACACATTCTAATTCTCCCTGCATGGTGTTACAAGCTGCTGACTCTCTGGCTTTTCACCATGGACGACAAGATCATCCCTCCTCCATTTTAGGCTGAGGGATAGAGGTTTTACTTTGCAAAGCAACTGAAAATGTTCTATTTAGCTCTTAGTTCTGCAGACCTGATGTCCTCTTGGCTGTCAGGGCAAAGATACATCTCATTACTTATGCTTAAACTGCAGCTAGGAGAAACTTTCTCACCCTGCCATGATTGAAGCAGATTGATGTGCAGCTTACAGTCCAAATTCTCCATGTTGGTTTGGCTACATGCTGCAGGGCTGCTGTGTTTCATTCTGTTATGGGAGGACTTCATCACTGAAAACTGTTTAAACCAATACATCCAGCGTGTAATCCCTTCTCAGAACCACACTTGGATTGTGCATATCTGTTTCATTTTATAGATGGCAGCTGGTGGAAGAATCTGCCTTGAGCTTTTGACCTGAACTGTGGCAAATGATATTGAGTAAAGCTGTAGGAGAGGATGAGGCTCAAGTAATGAACCACAGCTAAGGATTTGGTCTCTGTGTTCTTGAATGTGACATTACAGCTCAGATTGTAGTTCTCAGGTTCTTTTCCTGAGAGACATTATCATAATGCTTCCTGAAATGAAGTATTTCAGTATTTTGTCTAATTTGGCTAAACTTATAACATAGTGGTGGTAAAATAGTGTTATATGGCTGTGAAATGTAAAAAAACAAGAGCAGGGAAGGTGAGTGTGTGTGTGTGTGTGTGTGTGTGTGTGTGTGTGTGTGTGTGTGTTTTGTTCTTCAAAGAGTATCTCAGCGTGTTGCGAGATGCTTCGTAGCTGAGATAATTTTCAGTGCTAAACCAGAAGCATGCGTCCAAAATGAGAAAGACTCCTCTAATTGCACTGTGAACAAAAATAAAGCATCCAACGTTCTATATTTGCCTCAGACATTTTGTGAGTCTTCTTATTTGTGTGTGTGGTTTTTTTTAAGATGGTCACATGAGGTTTCCTGTCTCTCTTCCTTCCTCTGAAGCTTGATTCGGAGTATTTATTTATTTGCAAGAAGCGTCGTCTTTCTCGTACTTTGGTCATGTGTGTTCAGGGCGGTTCAATGTGTTGAAATATATATATGGGATCTTGATGAAAAATCAGTACAAGCAATGTTTGAATTTCTCAAAGCCCCCATCAGGACTCTAAATTTTCCACGAACTATTAATTACTGGAGACGTGAGAAGAAACCACGCTGCACTTACAGTACATGTGTAAAGTGACTGATTTGTTCTTGTGCTTCCGTTTCAGGTGATTTTATTTATTTTTTTATTTGCTTATTTATTGATACCAAAGTGATCACTTTGGTGAGAGGCATTATTCAGTTCTCGGCCTCTTCCAGCCTTCTGCTGATAATAAGAGCTAGTCATCGCCGACTCACACTTTCCGCTTACATAAATATATAAACTAAAATATATAAACCGTGATCTAGGTGTGTTAAGATAAGCGCTTATAATAGGCCTATCATTTTGTGATTAAAAAAAGCTAATTTCGTAATGCGTTTTTGAAAACCTGTAAGACGTTTTGTGATATTATTTTTCTCATGCACTTCTTTTTTTCTCTTTAACCGGCTTGTTGATGACTTTAATGCGGTTTACTTGGAAACGTATCCCTCATGCCATACCAAACTCATGACACATTGTGGGTTTTTTTGTTTTGTTTTGTTTTATCACATCCAGTGGTTCAAAGGGATTTACAGACATCTTAACGTTCCCGACCCAAACCAAGCTCTCTAAGAAAACGAGGAAAAACTCCTCAAACCTTATTATATAAGTAAACCTGACCTATTATATAAGTAAAAAAAAAAAAAAAAAAAAANAAAAAAAAAAAAAAAAAAAGTAAAAAAGGAAGAAACCTCGGAGGGACTCCCTCTCCATAGGCACCGACAAATAAAAAAAAACATTAAAAAATTTAGGAACTGTAGCCTATAAAATTTGCTGTTTTATACATTTCATATATGTTTTATCTTAAGAAGAAACCCATAGAAATATAAAACCTTGCAAATATAAGGAGCAGAATAAAACAAACAAAGACGGAGAGAATTACATTAAATTCTCTTGCAGGGTTTCTGCCATTTCTGCTTCTTCTGGGTAGTCGAATGATGTCAAAGACACCGGTGGTGGTTCTCCTTATGCCAAACTTGCGCCTTTTTGGCCAATAAAACCGGTTAAGTCACGTACCTATTCCAGCAAAGTTTACGCACAGAGGATCCCCGAATTTTAGAGTCGTAGGCTATATATGATGTTTTGACAGGTGCGCGCGCGCGTGTGTGATATATAATTAACGACTTTGTTTCCCTCTCTTCTCTTCCTGCAGATGACCCGTCGGCCAACTGGCTGCACGCGCGCTCCTCCCGGAAGAAACGTTGCCCGTACACCAAGTACCAGACGCTCGAGCTGGAGAAGGAGTTCCTGTTCAACATGTACCTCACGCGTGACCGGCGACACGAGGTGGCACGTGCGCTGAACCTGACGGAGCGGCAGGTGAAGATCTGGTTCCAGAATCGGAGGATGAAGATGAAGAAACAGACCAAGGACCAACCCAAGGACTAACGACGCCCACATGCACACACACTCATTAGATGCACATGCACGCGCGTTCACGCCACTCGTCCCCACCCCTGACCCTACCGAGCATAAAGTACAGAACACAAACCAGAACACAAAATGGCCTTTGCAAGAACTGCAAAAAAAAACAAAAAAAAAACAGGAGGACACGCACGCGTACGTCACCAAATCTCATGTTTCCAATTTGTTTTAAGCCTTCAGGCCCTCGCATGTCAGCTTTGTTTTTTTCAATCACACGAATCTGATCAATAGCTTTATTGATCGCTAGAAGGCCATCAGAGGAAGCCTCCGTGTTTGACACTGAAGTCTTAGAAAAAAAAAATGATGATGACTAGGCCTATTTACACATTTCAAAAAATGGAGACTGGGGACTTTTGGTGGTTTTGGACATGATTCAGGACAGTGAGGAAAACTCTCTGACCAACAACAACAACAACAACAACAACAACAACAACAACACCCTGGACTTCCTCCCTTTCTCGGGAAAATGGGTCTGACTCCTTAAAATAGAATTATAATATTTTGTTTGATGAACTGAATCCACACGGTTTGATATATGCCTGTATGATGTAGAGAGAGAGAGAGAGAGAGAGAGAGAGAGAGAGAGAGAGAGAGAGAGTTATAGTTGGACAGGCGGGTTTTATTTTTTTCTCAAGCACTACACTTCCTTTTATTAGTTATTTATGACTCCTTCGCTGACACCGGAGGCGCGCCGAGGTGCTGAAACCGGGTTTTCACGTGGCCATTAATAAGTAGGAGGAGAGGACGGGAGCGCACACCGACGGTTCATTCATTCATTCATTCATTCATTCTTCTTCTTCTTCAGCCTCTTTCCTTTCCTCTCATTCCAGGCAGAATTTGATTAGAAAGAGCCCGATGGTCGGTGTTGATACAAGCAGCAAGCCGCCGTTTGTTTTCCGGTTGTCGGGTTAAGTAATGAGGTGGGTAGGATACCGGAGGAGAAGGAGTTGGGGGGGGGGGGGGGGGNCCCCGCAGCTTCCTCCCCACATGCTTTATGCGCTGCGGCGGCTTGCGTGGACAGTTAAAGGCCCGCGGCACGTCACGCGAGGCTGGAGATATCAGAGTTTATCACTCAGCATCGCAGATCACGCAGAAAACACTCTCTCAACAGATGTTTCATTCCAAATTTAGATTTCGATCTTCAAAAAAAAAAAAAAAAAAANAAAAAAAAAAAAAAAAAAGAAAGAAACGGCTACTACACAGGCATTTTATAATCAGGCTGAAATGAAGGCAGAGCTGCTGTTTGTCTCTGATTGGTTCATACGATAAGATCGCTGATTTTAAAAACACACAGCCTAAATACATTTATATGCAGTTTTTTTTTTTTTTTTTTNTTTTTTTTTTTTTTTTTCTAATCTGCTGTCAAAATGCACCAATAGTTTGGCACTGCGTAACATGTCATTTACTACAGGCCAGTACTTTGCTGTTTCTGCTTCCAGGGAGAATAACAAGCAAATCTCAAATTCTCGTGCGCAGACACGTGCTGATATTTTCAAATTAAAAAGTTTACAAATTTAAATTGTAAAATATTTCCCGCCCACTGCGTCATGTAAGACAGCATCATATTAAACCCTCATTTCCTCCGCCTCCGCTGCCATCTGTATTTTCAACTTCTGTGTTGCGTTTGCAGAAAGAATCCGCTCTATTTTTATACATACAGTAAGTGTGTTTATCTGCTATGCAAGACGGTTTTCTCTCTCCTTTCAGGAAATTACGGCCATTACGGCGTAACCTGGAGCTGAAAAGATCCGGTTTTCCTGTCTGGCTACACGACGTTTACCGAGAATATTTACATTTTTAATTCCTGCTCAGATGTTTACTAGAATAAAATGTCATTCCTAGAGGTTCTATTACACGTTTATATCAGCGGAACATTAACTTTAATATATTGAGCCCATATAGTAAGCGTTTCTACGTTTAATAGCTCTGAATATTATCCAGTTAGACTTCAATTTATGCTAAATTTTATTTAAATGATTGTTAAAATATGAAGAGGCCACGTTGGAAGTGCGGCCTGCTGCTGTAGCGTTATTTGAAGGGTCGCTGTAGTTAAACTGCGTCCGGTGGCAGGTTTATGGACGGATCATAAACAACACGTTGGCTTTACAACGCTGTTTGCGTGTGTGCGTGAGAGAGAGTGCGTGTGTGCGCGCGTGCATTGTGGCCTATTGTGTTGTGCGTTGCAGCTTGCAAAGAACTAAGGCTGCACACAACTGACACGGATTTATAAAGTGTGGATTTATTAAAATATACAAAATAAAACGCTGGCACAGCCTACGATTTATACTTATTTTTTCAGTTTTTTTCCCCCGGTGAACGGATCCTACAAGCAGAAAAAATGACTTCAGTCTTAAAAACAAGCGCTCAAATTTCTTAATTTCACAGCATTACATTTGTTTTTTGTGTTTTTTGTTTTCGAGTAAAAATGTTTACATGGTTTGCGCATGCGTCAAGTCGTTTGTCATTTAGCTCTGTGTGTGTTAAAGTCTGTCGGAGGGGAATGCTTACTTTAAAAAAAAAGATTAAAAAAATATGATTTTCTGGATTAAAAAAAATTCTAATTTATTGTATAAAAAGAGAGTAACTTCGTCTTTTTCATTGGAATGACTTATATGTTGAATTGCTGTTTTGTCGGACATGGCATTTAACTGTAATATAGCGTATTTTTCTTTTGATGCTCGTCATGTTTTTAAGATTCTGTTTTACATGTTATTGTCTGAGTTATCTAATCTAATGTCAGTCAGATGAGCTCTGTATCTATGCTGTTTTCTGTTCTCATTTGTTTGATGGTAAAATGAGTTTTGACTCTTGATGATGTAGCCTAAATATGGATAAGTAACGGGCCAGAAAGTGGGAGTGTTTTATTAAAAGTGAAGCAAATTTTTAATGAATATTTTAATTATTGGTTATTATTATTATTATTATTATTATTATTATTATTATTATTGTTATTGTTATTTCTGCCTTCAGCAAATGTCTCAACATTAACTCTCACTTCCTGTCCCAAAATTTATTACGTTTCTGGAGTTTTTGCTTCTGAAAAAGGAGCTTTTCTTCCACATTTTCAATAAGACAAATCTAAGCCAGGTAAAAAAGTCTATATTAATGACTGGGAGACCTGCGGATGCTGAGATCCTTTCCTTCGTTTGAAATATTCCAGGATAGTCTCCCTCTTTTTTTTTTCTTTTTTTTNTTTTTTTTTTTTAGCTCTGTCCTTGTATGTTTTTTTTATGTTTTTCTGTCGCCTTGTCGTCTCTTGTTTCTCTGTGCGATGGCACTGCTGATGCTGGATTCCTATTAAAAAAGAGAAACTTTACAACACAATCACGCCTCCTGAGATTTCTTGGTTTGATTTCTGGTTTCTTCTTCTGTTTTTTTTTTTTTTTTNTTTTTTTTTTTTTTTGTTTGTTTTGTTTTTTTGTTTTTTTGTTTTTTGTTTTTTTGTTTTTTGTTTTTTTTTGACAATTCCCCCAGATTGCATTTGGTGCCTGTGGGAAAGCAGGAAGAGATGAGGGATGTGGATGAGCCAGCATGTGTTGAAAATATGCGTCTCCTCAGATGTACACTGGAGCTTGAAGGAGAGGGGCGTCTGTGTGGCTGCAGCACCAAAAGACTGTCATAAAACCATAAACACCCCCCNTCACCCCCACTCCCACCCCCACCAACACAAACGCAGGCACACAAATGATGAGTGCATTCATTAGAGGCGTCGTCATCCGCCCATTAGGAGCTTGTGAAGCCGCTGCGGTTCCTCTGTTTGTCTCTGCACCAAATGACTCTGATCTTCAGAGAGTCTGATGAGAACCGGAGAATCTCTCCGTTTCCGCTCTCACGCTACCTTTGCACACGTCAAAGTGGGTTTTTAGATGCTGTTGGTTGTAAAAGTAGAAGCAATCTTTTTGTTGCTGCTGCTGCAAAGGAAGCATTAACAGAAATAGCTTCTGCTACTCTTGTAGGAATAATAATTGCAGGATACTAGAATAATCCATGATGCCAAACAAGAATGTACATAGACACGTTATTAATGCAAACACACAACAGATACACAATGAGGAGCAACATAGCAAGTACACAAGTACAGTTGAATGGTTAAAAATGGCTTACAATCAAAAAAAAAAAAAAAAAAANAAAAAAAAAAAAAAAAACATTTAACAATACACACATTTTTATTTATTTTTTTTAAATATTATATTATTAAAAAGCTTTACAGCAGTGGGCACAAATGACCTTCTCAGTCTTTCCGTGGAACATCCGGACATTACTAAAAGTACTTCTGACTTCATTAATGACCTTCAAAAAGGGGATGACTCATTCTGTATCACATTCCTCAACTTTTTCTCTGTTCTGTCTTCCAGAATGGTTTCCAAAGGGTCAATGACCAACACAGTAACACTGCCTGCTTTCCTGACCAGCTTCTTCGTTCTCTGTCTGTCTTCTCCTAAAATGAATGTTGCAATGGTAGTAATAAAAGAAGAAGTGGCAGCAGCAGCTTTCAGTAGCTGCAGAAACATTAATATTATATCAGTTGTAACAATGGCAGTAGTTAACGCTGCAAGAAGTGGCAGTAAACCTAAAAATTCTACTTGTGGTAGTAACACTGAGCACTGAACAATGTAAATTCTGATGAACAGCACAATTGTGTACAAAGTATATAAGTATAAAGTATAGATATATGTATGAAGTATAGCTGCTGCTGCTGTTATCAGCAGCAACAAATGATTATTTGTGATCCCTAAAATGTAGGAATGCTGCTAGCAAAATAAAGTGGTGAAGCTTCCAGTGGTGTAGGCCTAATACCATTTTCAATTTTGAAGTATTGGTATAAGATAGAATAAAATGTACTGTAATTAGTTATTTAAAAAAGTGCTAGCAGTGCTAAGCTAAGTGTTATTTTTCTGATAGTAGTAGTTTTGCATTTATAAGCAAACAGCACTGAAAGTCATCATGAGAGAAAACATGGAGAACCCTGCTTCATGTTGCACTCCTGAGCAAATGCGACTCAACAAATAAAATCATTTTTACCCAAGATTGAAGCAAATTCTGGTTCTGGCTTTTAAAAAGTGACTCATAAACCATAAACCATATTTAAACTGGACGGAAGATGATTGGAACTCGGTTTGGAGCTTCATTAAATCCAGAAACCCAGAGCTCACTGCAGGCCATCCTCCAGTCTCAGCCTACTCCACACAATAACGTGTGTGTGTGTGTGTGTGTGTGTGTGTGTGTGTGTGTGTGTGTGTGTGAAGGGGTGCTGCTGTGACACATGGCACAGTAAATCTAAGAGAACCCAGCAAGCAGCAGCCTCACACACACACAGACTCCAGCATCACATTCATACAAAGAGGAGTTTCAACATGGAGTCAGAGAAGCAGAGAGGAAAGACCAGGAGGATATTCTGCTCAAATATCAATAATATAAACGACAGAGCAGAAGGTTTAGCAGCACCAGTTTTATTGAGTTATAGCAGGAGTCACAGTTTTGCTAAGTGAAACACTTCATATTTGCAGAATATTAGCTGCATAGTAGTATTAGCAGTACTAGTAATATAGTGATATTTGGGAAATTGCGCTGTTTTTCCTTGCTGATAATCCAGACTCCAAAAACAGATAAATCTAATGTCTGTTAAGTACTGGTGATAGATGATCACACCAACACAGAAATATACATATACAAAGCCTGATTGTAATAAATTTGCAGGCATGGTGGTATCAGCTGGTCTGGAGTCAGGATGGAGCTGCTGAGGGAGGTGATATTTCTGAGAAAAACACGGAATACACAAGACCTACACACCCATCCACCTCTCTGCCTGATTCCTTCCGACTGTGAAGCAGCAGAGAAATCCAGATTGTGCAGTGATTTAGCCGTGTGGCTGCTGCAGATCCTGTTATTTTAGTGAAGCTTTCAGAAATGAAATGAGCCGCACGAGACAGGAAAACTTTACATTTCAACTCATTTCCACTGTGGAGCTCATATGAAACAGATAACAGCCTGACTGATCTGAATGGATCTCAGCACAGCAGGACCTACGCTTCTGTGGAATATTCCGAGCTGTGACAAAGCAACTTCTATAATTCTTCAAGCAGCAGGAAGGGGAAAAAAAAATCATTCACCTTCGTAAAAGTAGAAGAGAGACTTATGGTCCCACAGATAAAAACAGCTGTATGGATCCTATCACAAGATCCATTCTGGACTCATTAACAGTTAGACTGGACGCCAAATGCTGCTGGCTGCTGCACACATGTTTCACTTCTTCTGACTGAGCAGAAAAATCAAGTATAACAGCAATCATATAATAACAGCAATAACATGTTACAGCTGCACTTGTCTCAGACAAAACGGATGGATGGATAAATGAATGAATGAATGAATGAATGAATGAATGACTATCCATAGATAGATAGATAGATAGATAGATAGATAGATAGATAGATAGATAGATAGATGTTATAACATTGCAACATCATAAAAAACAGCATTTATTTTAAATATAAATCACTATTTTAGGATTCATTACCAGGTTTTGTGTGTCCATATCATCATGTTTACAAACATTACTAAATTACACATATTGGCTATTATTTGCAACAACAACAACAACAACAACAACAACAACAACAACAACAACAATAATAATAATAATAATAATAATTCCTCTGTCTGTATGAAAAAAGCTAACACATGCCTTGGCGTTTTGTTGAAATGTTCCAGACAGATACTACACACAGCTGATACTAACTTTTATCATTCTGGCTCAACTTCCTCCATATTATTTTCAGCTATATTCACCTATATTTACATATACATATATGTTTTTTTTTACATATATATACATTACATATATATACAACATATACACATTTTCATATATATACCTATTACCTATATTTACACACACACACACACATATGGGTATATATATGCAGTATATATATAATATATAATACACACACACACACACACACACACACATTTCACCTATATATACACAAAATTCCATTTCAAANCAGTATATATATAATATATAATACACACACACACACACACACACATTTCACCTATATATACACAAAATTCCATTTCAAAGCTGCAAATCTCAGAAAGTTAGATTTGCTGACTTGACCTGGAGGCGTTTTATATCATGCCTGTAAATATGTTGTGAATATGTGAAAGCACGAGGTGACTGAACTGCTTTCTTTCATTTATTTGATTTGCCTTTGTTCTAAAAATAAATAAATAAATAAATAAAAAAATTCTGGTATTATTTTTCCCTTCGGGCCAGTAAACCCGCAGCATTTTTCCTCTCGTCTGCTGCTTCTTCTACCTCACGTCAGTTGTTTTTGCCGACTTCCTATTTTCAGAGGCGGAAACAAACAGCAGAAGAGGAGAGGATGTTCTGCACTCACCGGGGGTCTCGAACTCACGGGGAAAGGGGTTGGGGGGGTGGTGTTGATGTGGAGGTGCGGGAGCGGATGCGCACGTTTGGAAGAAGCAGCCGACTGTCGTAAAACAGCAAAGAGGAAAAGGGAGAAAAAGAAGAGCAGAGAAAGAATTCAATGCGGCGCGGTGCAATAAAAGAATATGACGGCAATAAAAGTTTATAGCGTATAAATTTCTGAAGGTTAAGAACTAAACGGCTGTAAAGTAAACACGCCGAGAGAAAGGGAACGGTGGAGGGAAGAGAAGACAGAGAGAGGGAATATTAGAGGGAAGAACTGCAAGTAGCCCTGGTTGACGAAGGATAATTTATTTCGATTGGAGCTGGAGACAAGGAGGAGACAAATATTAATGCAAATGTAACAAACAGTTTCAGGTTTGCAGGGAAGCAAGAGAGTTTAGATCGGAGTTTAGAGACAAAAACAAGGTAAAAAACGTGGAATTACCTTTCAAATGGTCCAGAATACAATTCATTTTATTTTGTAATAGATTGGATTAGAGCTCCGCGGTCCTCCGACTTTCCGGCTAGAGATGTGTAGTAGTCGTTTGGCACTATTTCAGCCTGTGTGTGTGTGTGTGTNTGTGTGTGTGTGTGTGTGTGTGTGTGTGTGTGTGTGTGTGTGTGTGTGTGTCTGACCTTTCTTTGTCTCACTTCCTGGGAGATACATCCCTACAGACAGGACCATAACCTTTCATCCCAGCCCTCACAGAAAAACACACACACACACAAAAAAAAAAACCACTTCCAGAGGCCCAGAGGCAGAGCGGGCAGGCATGCTGAGGTGTAGCAGGTTCCCAGGCTCCTTTTCCGGCCCAGAGGGCGCGGCGGGGCACGGGCTGGGGGCTCCACAGCAGAGGGGGACCAGAGACACTTCCACGTGATGTTGAACCAATAGAGGGTTGTCCGTGGGGTTTTGTGGGTAATGTCGGATCACAGAGGAGACAGTGCCGTTGGCTTTTTTTTTTTTTTTAANTTTTTTTTTTTTTTTAATGTCACATGTACTTTTTAATGTGTTTACTTTTTCTGAACCCGGTAACCTATCGCGGATTCATATTCCCAAACCTCTTCAAATTATTTTAAAAACCGCTGTTTGCCGTTATAGTTTGTAATTTAGTAGCCTACACGCACACGCACACGCACACACACACACACACACGCACGCACGCACGCACACAGGCGCACAAGGATAAAGGCAACGATTATCTGCAACAATAAAACAGGCTTGTCTGGACACTTTTACTTTAATCTGCTTTAAATATTTATATGTTGTTACTTTTTTTTTTTTTGACAAATGATAAAAGTAGTGATGCAGCAGAAACGAATTCTAAATATAATTAAAAAGTCGTAAAATAATGTCAGTGTTATATATTATAGTGTCAGAATAACATTAAGTATTAATATTACACATTTAATATTAATACTATAAATAATACTGTTTTTGGTTTATTTACTTTGTAACTTTGTAATATAATAACTTTGAAACACATTATTATTATTATTATTATTATTATTATTATTATTATTATTATTATTATTATCATTATAACATACTTTGGCATTGATGTCTAAAATATTGATGAAATAATAAATTTGTTAAACACTGCAGTATTAAATGTGAATTTGAAAACATGTATTTCCGCCAAATTTTAATTATCTATATATTCTATATAATGTATATCTGCTTCACGGCAAATTTAAATATTTGTAATAGTAAATGTAAATGTACACATCGATATGTGACTATATATAAATATTTGAATATGTATAAAAAATATTTATTAATAGATATATAGCTTTTATATACACCGTTTAACGCCATAATGCAAGTGTATGTACATAAAATTGACCAGGACATTATAAACTGACTTATAAAATATTGATATCATAAACGCTCACACTAGGTACAGTTCACAATTCAAAACGATCGAGCTCTTTTTGTAGTTTTTCTGTTTTAGACCGTAAGATTGAGTTTAGATGACAAAGATGATGAAATAAATCTGCATTTCTGTGTCATGTGTCCATTTCTGCGCTTTTTTTTTTTTTTTTTNTTTTTTTTTTTTTTTTGGCTACTAGAATATAATATTGAAAATGGACACTCTAAAGTTTACAGTTCTATTTTAGTATCTAATGTAATAAATAAATAAATAAATGAAAATCCACCACACAGCTGTTTAAACTTATAAAATATTTTTTTTTAAATGGTGAGTGGTGCGTCATTCCTGTAACAGTAACATGTCACTTTGGCGTTTCACACGATAAACTGTAATTAGTTTAACTGATTATTTCCCTTTTATTGGATCAGATATTTCCACTTGACAATGTGTTGACTTCGCTCTCCACCACTTCCCACCGCACCCACTCTACAAATCCCAAATCAGCCCTCACATCCAGCTTCCAATTACAATGTGCACTTTTATTTTAAAGCGGCTTATTTAGCTTTATGTTCGGGCTTAATAGAACCATAAACCTGCATTACAGGCCGACTGTCCCCCAGTGGCCTGACCGCAAACGGCCGCTTGATGGCACTCTTGCTCTATGAAGAAAGCAGGGCTCGACGAATAATTGCCTTTATTCAAGGGACCCTCCGCCCCCCCACCACACACACACACACACACACACACACACACACACNACACACACACACACACACACACACACACACACAACCAAACACACTTATGCATGTATGTCTGTTTTAAGGTATCTTGTTCTTGAAAAAAACAAGGCAATGTTGAAAAAGAAATGAGTGGATTACTTTAGTTTTTCACCTCAAATCCCCACATCTTAAGCCTTTCAAAGCCTGTCCACAGCTTGCAGGGATGCAAGGACAGGAGAGGTTAAGGCCTTGGGAAAATAATACGTAGAATGCAGGATAATGCTTCCAGGGGAATGCTTATTTTATTTATTTATTTTCTGGTACAAATTCCACACCAAGGACGCACACACCTATCTCACATACAGGTCGACTTATGCTGGAAGCTATGGTGGGAATTGTTTAAGGGCTGATTGTGTAGAGGCTACCAGAAGAATTTGCCTGAGGTAATGTGTGTGTAATATGTAGACAAAAGTCTGCGTGTGTGCATCTATTTCGTGGGAAATCCACTCCCCCGGCGCTGAGATGTTTTAATTAGCGTGGATTTTACGCAGAGGACATATGAAGAAAAGGGTGAAATCCAGTTTTTGATGCTTTGCGGTGAGTGTGGATGCAGTTGTTTCCATCTGTGGTGTGTTGAGCGTCTGTAATGTTCATGATGACTTTGTAGTCCAGGTAGAAGGTGTATATGTGTGCGTGACTGTGTTTGTGTTCTGCAGGAATGACCCGCGATGAATGACCTTTATTCTTGTTCAGGCGTGTGAAAGCTGGTCGATGCGCATCTCACCACTGCAGCAGAGGCATAAGCAAATGTGGCTTTGGTGTTTTATTATTATAATTGACCAACACTACACAGTGGAACTTTCAATAATAAAGGAATATTCTGTGTAATAAATGGAAAATACTACAATAATTATTCCTAAGAAAGTCAGGCGTGCAATTAGCTGATTTACCGCCACACACTCAGTAATCCAGGCGGCTGCTGGCAACATTTGGGCCTCTTGTGTCAACGCCGGATAATGTTAATAAATTAAATTCCAGTAATGACATTTTTACTATATGAGCACATAGTGCACCTGAAAACTAGTTGCTGGATGATGGACGTAACAGGAAAGTTTTCGAGAATAGTAACGGGGGATAATAACCTGATAATCAAATATGAAATTATACTGGTCCTCCACAGGCTACTGTACCTGCAGCCCAAACACTGGTGGAATGAAGTTTCACACATTGGAAATGGTAAATATTGCTAGATTTTAAGAGCATCAGTCTTTGTAAAGACAAAAATAACTCCACACACGAGTTTGTTCACGGTGCTTCACTTCACGCCGTCGCCGGTTCTGTTTTTACCAGTCTCCACCGTTCGAGAAGGCCGCGTGTAACGTATCCACAACTTATCCCTCGTTACAAAAAGGTCCTGCTACTTCAGCTCACACACCGACAGCAAGGAGGACAACCGTATGGAAAACACGATGAAAATGGCAGTTAAATACCGGTGTTATTTTGCATGGATGAGGCGTTTACGGCCTCCGGTTGTGCAAAGGGCGAGTCGTAAAACCCCCCTTTTTTGTTTCTCTGCTGCACGGACGTAAACAACCAAAGTCTGCCCTGCCGGTTTATGGAGCTTTATAGTTTGTTAAAGCGTTTACAGCCACTTCACCCGAGCATATTACCCCCAGTTCTCCTTATATGTTTATAGAGATCATATTTATAAAAGTATACGATGATCAGAACGCTTTATTCCGGGCCCGGAGCTCGTTTATTTCTGACCAACAGCACTCAGACTGGAATGGAAAACAGGAAAAGCTCCGGCAACCGGGTTTAAAACCTCAATTACATTTATAGGCTGGTACTTGTTAAAACCGATAGCAATTAGGAAAGCACCATCTCTCTCTCTCTCTCTCTCTCTCTCTCTCTCTCTCTCTCTCTGTCTCTCTCTCTCTCTCTCGTTAAGAACTTAGGAGAAGATAGAAGGAGGGACAAAGGTAGAGAGCGAGAAAGAAATTAATGGAAGAGATGCTCATATATGTGTCACGATGTAACCCCCCCCCCCCC
>VXCM01007075.1:52582-65974 GCA_014773175.1 Lucifuga dentata
AAAAAAAAAAAAAAAAACGCGCGCGTTTGTCAAACACAGCCATTAACACACTCACATCACCTTGTGTGCGTGCGTGAGAGAGAGAGAGGGAGAGAGAGAGAGAGAGAGGGGACTGCAGACTCCCATGCACTAAAGGCCAGAGACACGCACTCACACACACACATACACTTGATCACATACACACACTTCCATGATGCTAACAGTCTCAGTCACTCACACGTAGTCACAGCTGCCTTCAATAAAACTATAGCACGCACGCACGCACGCACGCACGCACGCACACACACACACACACACACACACACACACACACACACACACNACACACACACACACACAAACCCTCCCCAGCCTCCCCAGGCATGTACATGTACAAAGCGTACACAAATATGTGGAAAATTGTGGAAAAATATCACGATGAAGGTTGCGTTTATATTTTGTGTTAAGCAAATTAATGTTTTAATATCTTTAATGTGACAGTTTATTAAGTTAATACGGGGACATTTGGGTACTATAATAAAATAAAAGTGTCACAAAGTGCAATTTGACCGATGAGGAAGAATGAGAAAGGTGGTTAATGTTATATATATTTACACAGATAGATGCAATTCTTGGAGACAGAGGAGTGTGTATGTGTGTGTGTAATACAACGTACATTTGTTATTTCTTAATGCACATTTGTTTCTTACATCTTATAAATGATCTAAATGTGACATAAATGTATTACAAATAAAAATAAATGTGCTGGAGGTAACCAGGAGGTTTGTTCTTATTCATACTCGCTGCCCAGATGTTACATCCACACTAAAAATGCTTTAAAATTAAAATAAAACACAGATTAAATTAGATACAAACGTGGAGGGTATCAATTAAAAAAAGTTAAAATACATTAAAATACATCTGTATAGCACTGTGGTATACTTCTCCAATACATCTTGATGTATTAACTTAAAGTTTGTACACAATTTCATGTCCAAAAAAAGTAATTTTTGGTTGAATTTGAACATAAACTGTTGGAGGTGGTGAAGTTGCTGCTGAGTTTAGGAAATTCTGAAAATTGCAGAGTGTTGGACTTAGTTGATTATAAATTCAAGACACAAATTACACATATTATTAGAAAATTTGTTTTAAAAATTTTGAGCCCTCTATTGGGCAAACTGATGATTTTTGACAATTTTTTTTAAATTCTGGATTTTTTTTTTTTAATCACAACTACCTCCATCAATCTCACAGACCTTTGATCTGAGATCATTTAAGCACCATTTCAGAACAAAAATCTTGCGTCCTATGAATCCCTTTGGATTTTGAAGGGACACTCAGGGCTAATAAAAAAACAAAAATAAAAATTAAAGGACATGTTATATGAATAATTAGGTGAATCTTTTTTGTGTTAAGCAATAAAACAGCAAAGCATATTTATCCAAAGAGTCCAGTAAAAAAAATAGTTTCTTTGTTGAGGAAAAGCTGTAAAAGTTATTGACCAAAATGCTAAAGTTGTTTTGAGAGCTCCACCATGCGATCATGCCGTTTGGCTGCTGGAGGTTTTGAAGTTTTGATCCAGATAGCTAAAAGCAGAATAAGTGGAAGTTTAAAGAAGATCCCAGATACCTTCAATTTCATGCAATAGAATTTGTGGAAATGGAAAGAATTTGTCAAACACACCAAGAAAAAAACTTGTTTTGAAGGCGTAGTTAGTTACAGCTAGAAACCATAGCAAATTCATTCATGTGTGAGTACAGAGAGAGAGAGAGAGAGAGAGAGAGAGAAGAAAAATTAAATTGCTCACTGTCAGTCAAATTAAAAGCTTAAGCATAATTTCTTCCCATTGTTTGAAGTTTATTACATTGTTGTTGTACATTTGAGACACATTCTATTCATCCAGAGAGCTGTTAACACGTCGTCACCATCATACATACAATAACACACACAGACCGGATTCATTATCATCAGTAACACATAATAAGAGTTTGGAGCTACTGATCAGGTGTTGGAGGAGCATCCATGTCATACAAGTCTGTCATACAAGTCATACAAGAAACATGTGTCTGAGAGTAAAAACTGCTGTTATCTAGCGTGTCACATCACAGTCTGGACAGATAACTGCATATAGAGGAATGATGGGTGATATAACCTTTAATAATAGCATCATATCTCAAGGTATTTTTAGAATTATGATATTCAATGACCATATGAAATCACAGAACAATGGGTTATTGGTGATTGCGGACATAAGCAATAAAGCAAATTGAAAAAGGTGGTAAATACTACAGTATACAAGTAGGCACAGTGGAGTGTTTCCTTCATGTAAAATTAGAAATCATAACTAAGTCCTGCAATATCTTAATTTGTAAAAGAATAGCTGTATTTGACTCAACCTGCTCCTCTTCAGTGTGTAAAGTACAAGTACTATCATTAAATATCATGTCATCAAGTACACATGGAAACAGTAATCAAGTCAAACCCTCAGTTACAACTTCCAACTTCCAAATAAAACCTTTAATTTTTAAATATTGACAGTAAGAAAATGATAATTAAATGAGTTATAATGTGAAACATGTCTCACACACGCATGCACAAACACACAGTGCAGGTCAGGCTTGAGCACAAGTCCAAGATCTCAGCTGAAGTGAATGTGTTAGCTAAGCTAAGCTAACGTGGTTCACGCATGTTGGGCATCTTTGAAAAACATCCTTGTCATATTTTGGGTGGAGCTTTTTGAAATATCTCTAAAGATTCTTTTTTCACTGTTTGAATTTGATCTTTAGTGAGAAAAGCCATCACCACTTCGCTAATTCAGCTCAGCGTTAGCTTTTTCTGTAGTACAACTAGCTAACATCCCAGCTATGTTTAACTGAGTCACTTCCTGCTTGTTTTGTGTCATAAATCTGATGATCTGATCTGATGATGATCTGATGATCTCCTCCTCCTCCTCCTCCTCCTCTTTATGACTTTTTTGGTATTTGCTGGTCTATTTCTTGGTGTTTTGGCTTTAGGTGGAGAAGAAAATCTAATTTGTTGTGTTTCCACACTTGGCTGTTAGCCTGTTAGCTTGTAGCTGAACCATTTCCAAACAACTGAGCTAGCTCCTTTTATAGGAATGAATTCATCTTTCTGCCATGCTTCAGAATTCTTCTTCTTTCACATGAAAATTCAGCAACAAGTCATCATGCCACAGTATCATTAATATCATGACAAGAGAAATTATCATATCTTTTCAAATTCTACCAGTATAGCTTTGTAAATGATGTTGATGTGGGCACAGCTTATATTGGTTTTGTTAAAATGTAATATTTCAAAATCAATATTAAATCAAAGTAAAATACTTTTCTTCCTTTTATCCAGAAACAGAAAGCAGGAGGATCAATATTTATGTCCCAAAGCTTTATGACAAAGGATATTTATATCTCTGCTGGAAATATGTGCTTAAAGTGAATTCACTCTGGATTATGTGTCCGATTAGCGGAAAAAAATCACAGTTTTTAAGACCTTATTCCTCATAATCTGTGTAATAACCATGAATTGTTAAGTACTGTTACTCTATAGCTGAGTGTATAACTTGTCCTGTGATTGGCTGGAAGGTCCAGCATGAATCTGTGTTTTTGCTTTTTGTATTTCTGCAACTGAACTGTTGAACCCTGAGAGGATTCCTGGCAAAAATCCTCCATCACACATTTAATAGATCTCACTAAACACCAGCTAATGACGTTAGAACCCACACAAGCTGATTTTACAGGCCACTCACTGCTTTTTATTGCAGCACAGACGACCTGCAGTTTCAGCCACATACAGAGAACTAAACAGATTCCGCAGTGCAGCAGGACAAACGTGCTGCAAATTTGTTCTGAAGTTTCATCCAATTTCCCCAGCTTTGTTATGAGTTTGAGAAATCACCTAAAAACATTCAAGCGACTGAATAACACGTAAAACACTTATCTCTGGCTTCATATCTGTCTTATCTGAAATGTTTCCCAAATGTCACTTGCACCCACTTTGCACAAAATCACCCTCGGTGTCACGGACTTCAGCAGCAAACAAGCGTTCTTTTCACAGATCATCTGCAGAGGAAATGAGGAGTTCAGAGACTGGCTGGCAGACGACCTCTGAGCAGCCAAAATGTGACCCAGTTTCACTTTAACCTTCAGGCGCAGCGTGACCCCAGTGAGACAAAGGTCAACCTGCTTTCATCGTTTTCGCAGCAAGATGTGCAGATTTTACAGGAAGGGAAGATGAGAGTTTATCCAGTTAGAGAACGTTTTTAAAACTTTTTTTTTTTGCTTTTTTAAAATGTTTTATTTTATTGAGTGTTTTTATAGAATGTAGATAGTTTAGCTTCTGTTAGTTAGTTAGTTAGTTAGTTAGTTAGTTAGTTAGTTAGTNATAGAATGTAGATAGTTTAGCTTCTGTTAGTTAGTTAGTTAGTTAGTTAGTTAGTTAGTTAGTTAGTCTTTTGGTTATTTGTCACTTATTAGCACTTAGTGTTAGTTGATTTTGCAATATTCTCTCTGCACTCTTTGTGCCGATACCTCACTTTTTGTCTATTTGCACTTTTTTAAATATTAAAGGACATACAGGCCATTTTGCATGTTTGAGCCTAATATATTCAGTTTTCATACATGTTATGTTACTGACAATCATTTCCCAAAGGATAAAACCATATTTCAAATTTCCTGATATTTTGCAATATTTTGTAATCTTTCAAAATCAAATATTCAAGTGATACACCCACCTTAAAAATCCATGTTTATGCTGCTAATAGTTACACAGCCTTATGAAGTCACGGTCATTTAAATTTTTCC
Organism: Lucifuga dentata; assembly: GCA_014773175.1. Taxonomy (NCBI): domain Eukaryota; kingdom Metazoa; phylum Chordata; class Actinopteri; order Ophidiiformes; family Bythitidae; genus Lucifuga; species Lucifuga dentata. The sequence continues at coordinate 57,379 of VXCM01007075.1, forward strand.
ATAAATGCAGGTCTTCTTTTGGGACTATATTCACCGGTGGAAACATACATTCACTCTGCGCTTTTTATTGTGCTTAAATGCTAAAATTATGAAACTTCTAAAAAAAAAAAAANATGAACTGAAACCAATGGCGGTCTGGAAGGTAGGAAAAACATTTTTAATTCACCATTCCTGTAGTAAGTTTTGGGAAATGATTGTCAGTCACAGTACATGCATGAAAATTTAACATATTAGACTCAAACATCCAAAATGGATGGTATGGTCCTTTAAAAGTAGCACCAGGTAGTCGTGGAGAAACAGTATTTCATCCCCCTGTGTACTTGTTTATGGTCAGGTTGCCAATAAAGCTCTCTTGAATCTTGAATGTATTGTCATATAACCTGCATGAACATCAAAAAAAAAAAAAAAAAAANAAAAAAAAAAAAAAAAAAATCACAATCCTAACAACTTATGAAAAATACCAACATAGTGTAACATACAGCATAACAGTTATGAGGGATGACACGGAAATCATAAAAGAAAAAAGGAAACTCCTCAGGGAAAAGAAAAAAGATAAAACCTGAAGAGTTTCTCTGTTTGTAATGTATAAGATAAGCTTATTTAAAGTCTTATAAAATTCATGAGGATTTAGCAAAATCTTTAATCTCTGTCCAAAATAAATGAAAGTTAGACTTGGAAGACGTCACTCTGGTTTTGTGGACATGATATGTGTCCAACAACGGGATTTTCACATCATTGTCCAAAAGAACACAACCAGTGTTACAAAATTTTAACAGGATCACTTCTTCTTTTATATAAAATAATTAAATAAAAGAGGTAAAATGAATAAAGAGGTCATCTAAAAATAGGTGAGATACTAATTCATTTACTCAGACTTTATCTTGCATTATGTGTTAATGGCATAATATGACTTCAGCCTGATTTTTACTGCTTATTATTCAAAATAACAGCAGCATGTGGAAGAAAAACACCTTCTCATTGCTGTCAGTGAAAACCAGGCAGGCCTTAAGTTCTCCTTTTTGTTTTGTAGTTAACCCTCTGGAGTCTCAAATCAATTTTTCATGAAGTCTCTTCATTCAAGAAAATTAAAAAAAAAAACAAAAACAAAAACATCCAAACTAAAAGAATTTAGCAAAAAAAAAAAAAAAAANAAAAAAAAAAAAAAAACAATTCAAAATAAATAAATTTAAATAATCATAAAAAAGTTTTCTATTTTCTGCTTGATTCTATAAAATTTTAGAAAATAAAAGAAAGTCTCCAAAAATCAGCAAACAATGTGTCAAAACTGCAGAGAGTTAACTCGACACACGTGTAATTTAATAGTGAACAGTGTGTGAAGTAAATATTTAACCAGCTGAACCCACATTTTAACCACCACAGTTATTAGCTGCTTTATAGTCTTTACAAAGCCAGAACTCAGTCCTGTTTGCCAGGAAGTGGAGGTGTCAAACCAACAAGTGGCCACCAGGTTTGGGCTGCAGCTAGTGAACAAATCCAAGCTGTAAAGAAAAAAAAAAAAAGTTTGATTGATGCAGTTTTTAATTAAAAATGTGTTATATAATATTAACATAAGTAAAGAGCCACTTTCAAATGACAAGTAATATTAGTGTCAAATACTGACAATAACCACAAGAGCAAATGTGCGGATAAAGGCTAGCCAAACAATTAAGGTAAAATTGTATTCAATTATTAAATTGTTTTGATGTTTTTATTAAATAAATGTTTTAATGCCAGACTTTAGTTTGAGTAAATAACAAAACTGTCAAAGCCTTAATTTATAAAGCATTTTTCCAATGATTAGTCATGTTACTCAGACATTTCAATAGCAAGTGGCTAATGATAAAGGTACCAATATGATATTGTTGTAGTACCTAATATAGCATCATCAAAGCCTACAACTCCAACTCAGTTTATTGTAAAACACACACACACATACACACACACACACACACACACACAGCTGATGTTTCTAAACAGGGAGGATAGTTTATCATGTACTGCTATAACAAAATTACGGAGTAAAGCCATTCAAATCTTCTACTAGCATTTTTTTCAAGATCTACCAATATGGATATGTGATTTTTTTTATAGGCGCGTTTTTCTTTTTTGTGTGTTTTTGTATCTATTGCACATATGCAGGCTCTGAAAGTGAACATGTGATGATTTAGAGTGAAAGCAAAGTTGTGCTGAAACAAAAGACACCAAGCACTAAAACCAATAAAAACATTTATTTAAGGTGGTACAAGAAGGGGGGAAAAAAATGCAAAAGCTCTCAGAAATCCCTGACTCCAGCCACATCTTAAGTATGTGTGGTTTCAATTCTCATTCCTATCTAGAAACATGTGAGGAAAATAACAATTGGATTTTATTTTTTTTTCTAATGAAAGGAAGTAGTAGAATATAAATGATGTGTTTTCATAGGTGATGTACAAACTACACCAATAAGAGTATGTTGATATGTGGACCATTATGCTGTAGTCTGTCATCACTTTTTGGAAGATTTAATGTAAAGATGGGTTTGGTGATGAAAGCCTTTGAATGTGTTGGAAGTGTGGAAAGCAGAAATAAAAGCTTGTTCTCAGAGGATAAATGCTCCTGGATTTTCTGTCTAACAACAAGTTGCTGCTTCTCAGCCGTTTTCTACCATTTGTGCCAGAATTCCTCATGACCTTAAAAACGGCCTGAAATGACTTTCTAAGGCTACATGTACAGCACATGACCTGATTTGAATCTCTTTGCACACATGTATCAGATATGCATTGTGAAGACAATAATGGTAAAAATACACATGGAATAGAATATTTTCAGATCTGTTTTGGGTCACATGCACATGTGGAAAATAAATCAGATACTTATCAAATATCTGCAATGCAACTGTAATCTAAATACACAGATCAGAATTTCCTCGCCATTCTGACTCAAACTTCATAACGTGTGACAGTGTTCTACTTTATCTGCATATGAATGATGTAAGCATTCAATACATGACCACTTCCTGTCAACAGAAATGGAGGCCATACTGTATATCAGAGATACCAAGGATGCATCCAGATTCAATGCTCACACAGAACATTGAAATAGTTTCTCTCCAAATTCAAAAGTTGCTTCTTCTTCTTCTTCTTCTTCTTCTTCTTCTTCTTCTTCTTCTTCTTCTTCTATGGAATTGTTGGAGATTGGCACGCCAGCTTTATGGTGGATCACCACCACCATCTGAACTGGAGTGTGGATCAGTCAACTAGCTTCAGAAGTTGCTCGATCAGTCAATTATTAGTTCTTGTAGGGAGAGTTCAAGACAGCCGTCCTTTTCAGTCCCCCCACCCCCCCTTGTTGAAAGGTAAAAGCTTAAGAATCAAGACAAGTATCCAATGATACATAAAAACATTTTTCATTAAAAAGACAAACAAACAAACAAAAAACACACAAAGGGAGCAGGGAGAGGCTCATATAAAACGTTATCTAACTATAAAGACAGAATCTCTGTAGCACCAACATCTTTAGAACCCGGCACTGTATGAAGTCAATATTCAGCAGGTTTATTGTTCAGGAACCAAAGATGTGCAGTGTCAGGTGTGAAGTTGTTTGGATAAGTGGTTCTCAAATTGAGCTGTACTGGTAAAAAGTAGTCCACAAGGCAGGATACACTTCAGGCACGGCAGCATATGCACTGGTCTGGGAGTACTTAGGGAAGGCTGAGGCGCACACCATAAAGTCCGGCCCAGTCTAAATAGGTAATTTTCAATAGGCACTGCACTAGATCTGTTTTAAAGTGAGTGTAAAAGTGCCATGGCTAAAGCTTCATTTATTCTTCACCTTAACTATGCTTACGCGCACATAAGATGGCGCCACACGTTTTTAGCGTTGATTTGAAGTGTTGTTTGTGTGCTTCATCCAGAATTAACGCGACGCAACTTGAGATGCAGTACCTACAGAAACCACAGGGGGCAGTGTTGTGAACGTTTGTAGTGACATGAGCGGGGCCAACAAGGTAAATAAAAAATGTAAATCCAGAAAGTGTATAGTACTGTATTATTTACCTGTGCACGGATAATCGATGGCAAACAGAGAAATGGCTGCAAGATTTGAGGAGAAGCTGATCAAATGTGTCAGGAATTATACCCAAATGACAAGTACGCTTGCCAGAATAGCTGGTGTGAGATCGCCAACAATCTGCAAGTGGACATTGAAACATGCAAGAAAAAGTGGAAACAAATTTGGGATAAATTTGTCCATGCTCATAAGAAAGTAGAGGAAAAGAGAAGCTGAGATGCAGCTGTTTTTTTTTTTTTTTTTTNTTTTTTTTTTTTTTTTGTCCTGCAATTATCAAGCGGCTGGGGAGGCTCCAAGATTACATGAGACGCCAAGCCATTTGACAGAAACTTCCAAGAAGATGATTCGGTAAGTGCTGTTTATGTTTATTCGTTGCTGCAAAAGCTTGTGTAGCTTAACCTCCCTGGCTGTTAAATTCAAGTCACAGCGCCTCACATCGCTCCCTGGTGGACAGAGTGTTAACTCTCCAGATCCACGTTACTACGGATAACAGTATGTAAACAGTTCTGCTCATGATGCACTAGACCAGCATACACTTTTGTAATGTGAAGTATAAATGAGGCTTAAGTGTCATTGGTCCTTTATAAGCACAGTGAGGGGAGCATGGAGTGGGAGCCTGGCAGTTTGCTCCTCTCTAATGATTGGCTAGTGATGGGTTTGACTCCGCCCTGTTCAGGAACCTTTTCCTCAGCACCGGAATTTGTCATCCAGCTGCTAAAGTTGCTGTGGAACGTTGCTAACCCAGCATTTATATTCTAATCACAGGTTTGCGCATGCGCACATTTCAGCCTCAGCAATCTGTGTAACTGCCTCCAGAGTGTTTCCGGTCAAAGTATCAGACTTGGGCTGCTTAAAAAAGAAACTATTAATATGCTGTTAAAAAATTGGATAAAGGCTAAAGATTAGAATTGAGTATCAAGATCTTTTTTTGTGCACAGGCATAGTGTGGGCAGCAGACATACATACACTAGCAGAAGCTGGAACTGGAGGAGCTTCACTTCAACAGAAACCTGCCATGGCGGCTTAGACCGCGCATGCGCTCTCTGATAGAGCAACACATCAAGATCTGCTTCCAGATCCAGGGGATGAAGTGGAAGAAGAAGAACAGGGAAGCTGGATAGCGTCTCCCAACAATGGCTTCCAGATTACCGACTAGTGAAATAAGAAGAGGATGGAGAGGAAGAGGAGGAGGAGAAGGGAGAAAGAGGAGGAGGAGGAGTTAAAATACTAACTATAATGGACACTTAACACACATGAAGCAGCACTGAAGTCTGTCAAAGTTCTGGATTCAGTTTACATTCTGCAGTGCAAACAAAGAGCCAGTGACCTTTGACCTCTTGTTATCATAATGCAGCAAACAACTTGTAAAGGGAAAAAAAAAGTAGATAAAACTAGAGATGTTGTTGTAAGAAATTCTGCAATAGCTTCTGTGAATTCAGATTTCCGTGCTGTGATGCAGACAAGTGTTAAGAGTGAAGAAAAGCTACAGAAAAAACAGAAATCATAAGAAGTTTTGTTTTTTTTTCTGGTCTGTCTAAATCATCTTCGAGACCCTTTTCTGTGTGTGTGTGTGTGTGTGTGTGTGTGTGTGTGTGTGTGTGTGTGTGTGTCAAAAGATCCCACATAGCACTGCTGAGAGAGCACCCATCTCATTTGATCGTCTGCAAAAACAGACAAAATCCAAATTTAAAATGTTTGAATTGAATTACATATATACAAAAAATGGTTGTGCCAGTCTTGGCATATACCACAACTGTTATATGCAGACAGACAAAAAAAGATAAAACAATGTCTGAATTCATTAAAATTACTTTTATAAGAAATCTCTGCATTGCAAATCTTCTGTTACTATAATAACATGTGGGGGGTTGAATGATTTGATGATTAGATTAGTGTTTGATTTATTAACATATTAGACTTTATGTCCACTGGGCTCCATTCAGGAATGTCACCATGTTTGCTGTATAAGGAGGAATATGAGCTGCCGAAATGTCCAGAGCCTCAGTTTGATTAAAGTCACTTAACATTTCCTCTAAAGGACTTCCTATAGGATTCAAATACCTTTCATAATTCAGATGTGGGTTTATGTAAAAATAAACATTAAATGCTTGCTAATATTATTATAGAATGGGTGTAGGTTTGATGTTCAGCAGCTTATAAGATGAGCAATGACAGCAGTTCCTCTGTGAGATTTAAAGGGATTTCCTTGATGTGTTTCTGAAGGTTTAAATGAAGTAGTATATCACAGAATATATATATATATATATTATTTTTTTTTTTTTTTTTNTTTTTTTTTTTTTTTTTGTCTGGAGTTTTTGTGTTTTTGCAATGTTTTGGGTTGTGAGACACCACCAGGCTTCACGTTTATTGTTTTTTGTTTTTTTTCCTTTTTTCCTTTTTTTCCCCTTTTTACGCAATCTGCCTGGACAGAAAATAAGACCTTGACTTTTCTGCGTGTAATGAAGGACTGAAACAGTAATATGATAACACAAAATAATATGAGAAAACAAACAAATAAGCTAATAAAACAAATAAATATATTGCATATAATATGACTGATAGATATCCATGTTACATGAATTGGTAACAACGGATTTATTAAACATGGCCCTCAAAGTATCTGACCAACGATTTGATATCATTTTGAACGATTCATGATTTAAATTATGATACTGCTATACATAAAGTTTCAGAAAACAAATCATATACATTAAACATTTATTTATTTATTTATTTATCTATTTAAATTCTTAAAGACAATTTGGGGCACGCGTTGGGCTTCCACGCGAAAATATTAAACACATTGACCCAACGTGGACAGATGTAGTGTGCGCGCACATTTGGTATTTAGTGTTTCTTAAACAGGGTTTGCTGTCTGTGTTGACGTTCCTGATCACGCGTGGAAAGAGATAAAAGCATGTGGTAACGTGGAAGGATTCTCCCGTGGTCATTTTTATGATTCTAACTTCAGTTTTTACTTCAACATTTAAGTTGAAAGGAAAAATTCGTGGACACCTGATATAAGCTGTTTGAACTTGCTGCTGTGATCTTCTTCTTCTTCTTCTTCTTCTTCTTCTTCTTCTTCTTATTATTATTATTATTATTATTATTATTATTATTATTATTTTATTTTACGTGGAACCATGAAGTGAATTTTTCCCTTTAATTCGTTTGTTCACACCGTCTTTGTCTTTGCGGTTTAATCACGACTTTTACTTAAAACGCAGTAATGATTGATAATCTGATTTTAAAGTATACATATCCTCACCTTTTTTACAGGTTTTTATAATCGATTAGCGGGTTTTAACCCTGCAGACAGAATGGAAGCACTGTGTGTGTGTGTGTGTGTGTGTGTGTGGTNGCGGGTTTTAACCCTGCAGACAGAATGGAAGCACTGTGTGTGTGTGTGTGTGTGTGTGTGTGGTTCACTGTGAATAGGCCCAGCCTGGTTTAACAAGTTCATTACATGAGCCTGTAAATAAACATTTACTACCAGAGACGCACTTAAAGTTATGACGCAAAGCATAAAATTGAATTAATAAATGACACAATAATACAAAGACTCCAACCCTTCTTCCTATTTATGCATTTATTTATTTATTTATTTATTGTGTTCTTATGCTTGTGAGTTAGTTAATAGTAAATCAGTAAGTTTTTTNATTTATTTATTTATTTATTGTGTTCTTATGCTTGTGAGTTAGTTAATAGTAAATCAGTAAGTTTTTTTATGTTCACTTTAAAATAAATGATATAAAACGTTTGTCTGACGATTCTGAAAAATTCCGTCAGTTTTTTTTTTTTTTTTTTTTTTTTACATCTCCATCTCCAGTGTCCCCATGTTCCGACAGACCGGATGATTTCTAATTTAATAATTCTGAGAAACACTCCAACCATCTTCATCTGAAATTATTCCAACATGAGGCAGCTAAGATCATGATGATTTTTTTCTTTTTTTTTGGCCAATTTCAGTTCATTACCCGAAAATATCTGCCACTCATATGACCATTCTGACTCAAGCTTTAAAATTTGTCTCAGAAACAACTTACTATCTGACCGTAATCGCTATTTTTAAAAGATAAATCGATAGATATTCTCAAATGAATATATTTCTTCAACAGTGAATTTCATATTTTACATCTTTTCAAAGCAAATATGATTATCTATATATTAATAGTCCTTGAACGTTAGTCCATTTTGTGTCTTCATATTTTCATTATTATTTTTTTTATAACAGCAACTCTTCTGACTCATTTTTTACTCTCCCAACACGGACAGATAGACCGGTTCAAGCTCTTTCCAAAAAAAAAAAAAAAAAANAAAAAAAAAAAAAAAAAGAAAAAACCATCCTGCTAATTTTTCTGCGTTTTACCTGTAAAATACGTCATTCTTCCGCTTTCCTGAGTCAGAAATGCTCAAAATTCGTTGCAGTCAAACAGTCAAAGCTCCATCCATGACAGCTTCACCAAATCCTCCTCTGCAAGGCCTGTTCTGTCTGCTTAAACCAAAAGATTATTTTGGTTTAAGCAGACAGAACGTGTGTGTGTGTGTG